>JAODJU010000025.1:18369075-18383352 GCA_026776725.1 Gnathonemus echidnorhynchus | reverse complement strand
TCAGTTAACCAGTTTTCGATCCAAGCTGCCACAGTTCCTAAAATCCCTGCAGCTTTAAGCTTTAGCAAGAGCCGTTTGTGGGGGACAACATAAAGTCAGATGATTTCAGGGTTTTCTGGATTGTTTTCTATCTGTGCTTTCTTTTGATTGCAGACTTGTTCAACGTGCCGGCGCCAGTCATTGACTATGAGAATGAAACCACGTTACAGCCTGAGCGAACAGCAAACAAGAGCCTGCTCTCCATCTTCAGCTCCCCTTGGCCATGGCTTCTGCTCCTCTCCCTCGTCTTCCTCGGGTCATCAGTCGCCATCACGTTCGACCTCATCAACTACAGAGGCCTGACTGGTAGGGCCCGCTAGTGACTGCGGAGGGTTATCGACCCACTAAAAGTTCAAATCAGAATCAGCCAATAAGCCAATGGCGTAGGAAAGAGTTGGATATTAGGAGTTGGGGAGGGGGGTTACAATTTAATGATTTAAGTGGAGGGGCGCTGGACGGTTGCTACACCCCCATAATAAGTTGTTTGGAGAATGAGAGCCTTTGGATAATCTCAAATAAGTATGAACTAAAACATTCTACTCACTAATTTTTCCATTTTACCTGATTACATGGAGTATAGGGAGCTTATAATACCTGTTTTTCTCCCTTTCACATCGATTATTGTCTTCTTATGTATGACATTACCATATATTACACTTCTTGCAATGATGATCAAATGTTTCTATTTTTAGGAGAATTGTGTGACATGTATTTTGATCCCATGGAAATGGTCAGCGAGGCAGTGGATGAATTTTCCAACTTGACGAAACAGTCCTTAACCTCCTTATACAGCATTCTCCTAGAAGAAGGTATTTGTAAACACGAATCATGCTTCTCGGTCCACTGACATGGAGCACATTTGTTATAGAACAAAAACCACATTCAGTAATAAATGCTGTGCATGTTCCTCTTATTTGAATTTTAGACTGAAAACTTAATTTTGAGGTTGACACATTGAGAGCAACGTACAGCATGCAAACAGGAAGATAAAAAGAAACAGCACACAGGTATACAATAAAAACAGATACATTTCAATTTACTACTTTAGTTCAGTCACAGCACATCACCACACAAATGGAAATAAATATGAATAAAAAGCAAAATAAAGAAATAGCAACCATATATGAAACTCACTGCAAATCACGTTTCCTACACCTCTAATCCACAACAAAGGTGTTTTTACAAAACAATTAAAAAAACAAACACTATTTACATAAAAGGCATGCCTTGTTCACATAATCCTCACTCAGAATTTATAGTATGGATCAATGTAGTGGAACCACAGAAGAAAGAGCAAGAATTAATTTAAAAAGCAAGTGTTAGACTTGCCAGCTAGCGTGCCTGCACAACATCAAAGAACATTAGTAACAGATTTACTAACAAGGCTGACAACATGAAAGTGCAGCTTCTTTTAACAGATACACATCTGAAGGCATCTATGTGAGAGCAGCACACACCCAATAAACAGGTTACACTGTTGCATCATATGTGTCAAATGAGCAGCAAAATCGCTCTTTCTCATGCTTAATGAAGCTGTCTCATCCAATCACTTTGTTACATCCTGTCCACTTTTTCTGTGTCATCAGGACACAATTGGAATAGAGAGTTCACTTTAAGTTTCTCATCTGGCTGTGTAAATGTCCAGCGTAGAGTAGGCAATATCCAACTAACACAAATTTACGGTTCCTCACATAGATCTTTGTACTTAAAGTAGGGCAGAATCAGACCAGCCAAAACGTATATCCTACTTCTGACCACATCTCCCTTCTCCCTGCTTTTATGAATTCATCCGATCAACACCGAAAGTCTATAGCCCTTTGTCTGTTTACCTCTAAAACTATTGTATTATTTTATTCAGTTGTTTTAATTTGGACTGTCAGATAAAGGTCAGCATATCTAAGAAAAAAATGTGTTCTGTGTCAGATCTATATTAATAACTTAATTTTCTTCCAGTGATATTTTTGGTGCTTCAGTTCTTTAATTGTCATGGCATCTTTAGAAAATTTTCTGATTATTTATTTTTGTGTTTTTGTTTAAGATTTAACCCCCAAACGACATTCAGTAAGAAAGAAAGGTTTGTCCTTCCTCATTCACTTCTATTCTTTTTATTTCCTAGTCTTTCTGAAACTATTATTGCATTTAATCAAATGATTTATATTTATCTAAATGAACTCAATTGCATCTGTAAGATTAAAAAAAGATTGTCCATATCAATTCCATTACACATGATTTAAAGGATAAAATAGCAAAAATGCCACTTAGTTGTAAATTTTGTGATGATGTTTTTTCTTCTGTTTCTTTACTAGGAGAATTTCTGCCACCAAAAGAGAAAGGTTGGTTATTCCTACCCCCTTGAATGTGTCTTCTTTTTTAAATTGGGCTTCAGACTTATATTTCATGCACTATACAAGGGAATTTATTAAGTGCTTATTAATATTAATTCTTATGAACAAGAGGCTGATCATAAAGCTTTTTTGCATACTTAGAAATCTTAGGATTTTTACATCCACCATTCCATAGTTTTATACTGTATAAATTAAATTTATATATGCAGTGTAAATTAAATTTATATATGCAGCGTTTATTTTGATGCTCAGAGTATACTGTATATAAAAATTGAAATTTGCTATTTGATTTTCTTCTGAATTCTTTTGCATTGTTAGTTATTCTTTACAAATTTATTGGATTAAATTTTGAACACAAAGTTCAGTAGTTCTTCCATACAGTCAGGTGTTGCAAGCAAGACTAATAATTAGCATTAAAATAACAGAAAAAGGTGCCAGCAAAGACTCTCTCAGATTATTTACATTTTTTTCTGTGAAAACTGACAGATATGTTACCTTCATTAACATGTGAAACATATCAGTATTAGTATATGGATAGACTCATTCTCCTCTATTAGATTAAATAATATTTACTTACAAGTCGCTCTCAGTGTTTACTCCAAATGAAATACCAAAATAATGTTTGTTGCAGTGCACATTTTAATAAACTGAGGATCTGGGAGACTGAATGCTGGTCCCTTTCGTTTATAAACATTACAGTGCTTTGCTAAGCGGCTTGCATGCTCACTAAAATTTCCGAATGTGGCATAAAAGCAAGCCTGTAGAAACTCATCCCTCCATTCATCTATTCATTTTCAGTTTTGTTTATCCATTTGATGTGTATGGCAGAACGATTTATAAAGTCTGGAATAGAATCCACGTCAATCGTTAGACACATTGTGTATGTAGGATGTGAGTGCATGCTTGTGAGTGTGAGAAAGAGTGAGAGAAGAGTAAGAGAGAACAAATATCATTTCTACATTTTCCTTCCATTTTGCTTTGAAGATTTAGGTTTATAAATGTTGCATCATTCGTGTATTTTCTGTTCTTACATTCTGCACCTTGTGATGTAAAGTACAAATAAAATCTGTTATGAGAAGCGTGGAGACTGTTTTTCTCTATGATTTGTCGTGTGCGAAGTTAAGCATGCAGAGCAAGAGAGGGGATCGAAGAGAAGCTGAAGCTCTTTATAAATGTCTTCTTGTACCTCCTACTGTGTGGTTACTCTCTGTCACTGACTCTCTCGTTGTTATGGGACTGCGAAGATCTAACGTCGGCTCATTGTCAGCATGATGTATGAGGTTGTGCGACTGTGAAATGCAGTTCCCAGTGGTTCTTGAATCATCCTGCACCATATCATACTGTTCACACCATGTCTGCCATACAACCTAAAAGCAGATTCAGTTCGGTTACATGCATATATCCAGAAATTACTAAGAGGATTGGTAGTGCTGAGTTAGGCTGCCGCTGCATCATAGTAATTGTTGGACCATTAGTTTATCATTGTCATCTGTGAGGCTAATGTATCAAATGCTGTCCATGTCTTTGGTAAATTAACAAAACAGCTGAATGATATAGTTGCAGAAATACTTGGAAGGAAAGATAACGTCTTTCAAATGAAGATGCGGAAAAAAATGAAAAACGTGGAGGACAGTGACAACAAAATTCACAAGTTTAATTTTTTTAAAGATGAGAAAGATGAAGATATTAAAATAAAATCGACCAATTTTGATGATGATGATCAAAGTCATGACATAGAAAATGAAGATGACGGTCATTTCAATGGTGATAATGCCCAGGACATCCATGATGAAAATGATGAAGCTCTAGATGATCATTCAGAAGCTCACAATATTAACCTTAAAGACAGCATTAATAATAATGATGCATATGAAACTGGTCAAGATGACAATCTTGATGTTGCCGATGATGTCAATGACATTCAAGATAAAGATACTGGTGACCATGGTGATGATGAGACTCACGACATTGGCCTTGCTTTTCACAATGCTGAAATTGAGCGAGGAGAAGATGGTCATTTTGATGATGATAATGCACATGACATTCGTGACGAAAATGGTGGTCATGTGAATGACGTTGGTACTCAAAATATTGATCCTGAAGATGTTGGCTGTGCTGCTGCTCCTGATGATGATGATGATGCTCATAAAATGAATCAAGGCCAAGATGACCATGGTTCTGATCGTGCAGATGATGATAGTCGTGATGCTGATGGTGATGCCCATGGCACTGCACGTGAAGATGATGTTGCTACACATGGGGATCGTTCTGAATATGGGGATAGTCCTGATTATGATGATAACATCCATGACATTGAACACAACGAAGGTGGCAGTAAACTTGATCATAATCATGCTCCAAACATTAGCTACACTGCTAATCATGAAGTCCATGTTACTGATGAAGAAGATGAAGGCGTTGTCGATGATGGTCATCACGTCGACTTTCAAGATGCTGATCAAAAGATCAAGGATGAAGACGACGAAAAGAAAAAGGTGGCAGTAGGTGCTGGAAGTCATCAAAATCAAGAAGATGCTGAAGATGTTACCAAAGACGATGAGGATATGGACAGAGATGGAGAAAGAGAGGATGCAACAGAGATGAGTACTGTTATTGGCCATGATGCAACCGATAGAGATGAAAACAATATTACAGCTGAGAGATATTTGGAAAATAAAATTACCGAGACTGAGGTTCTACCTACTGCTGAAGACCAGTCTGAAGAATTAAAAGTTGCAGAGAACATTGAGAAAAATGATGAGGAAGACCAAAAAACAGGTATTCAGGTATCCCTTTAATAAAGTTCTGCCCAGTTTCCATAAACTTGTACAACATGATGTACAACATGATGAACAACATGATTATTTTACAGTTTAAGGTAATAGTCACATTACTGTGTTCCGTGAACAGACATGCATGTAATACCTTGCGAGAAACATTACTAATGAATTGAGTATTAATACACTGTCACAGCTGAGTATAATCACATATAACTGATATATGCTTTGCTATGGTTACTGCTGCTAGAATGTAGCTTTATTAGTCAATGGTATATGACATTTTTGCATTTAATCCCAGTAAAGTGTAATATAATGATACTAATAATTATTTTTAAATCCAGTTAATTTCTTTTGTACTTACCTGTTTTACTGGTATTTTCAATATATGTGCTGTCATGCACAAAGCAATGCAATTTAACTTGAAAGCTTTGCAAAATATGTTTTCAACAAATTCATTATGTATGCATCATAAATGCCTAATAATAATGACCTCAACAATATGTAAACAGTTGTTCATTAAAAGCTTAATATTGCTCACAATGCTTTTGTCCATGTACTGTATGGAAAATGTTGTGTGACTGTTAAGCAGTGTAGCACAAGTGTTTACATTCTGATGTATATTTTAGGAGTGGGACATATATACACAACAAAGTGTTAATCATGTTTTATTTACAGAATTACAAAGACAATTAAAATAGGTAACAATACTGGGATGTTTGGGGCTTTGTTGATTGTCTATTTTGCATGTAATTTAGGAGCTTAATTATTGTGCTTTTCTCTGTTTTCTTTCACAGAACCTATAGGTAAGAAATATTAATCTGATTTGTTGGAGTCAGTATTTTCATTGCAAACATTTTCCTGTAAGTGGAAACATATACCATCCTGATTGTGTAGTGCAAGCAAAAACCCTGGGTTCCTTTAATTCAGAGCTAGATAAGATTTTAACAACTCTGAGCTATTAGTTAAGTTCTCCCCAAAAGAGCTTGATGGGCCGAATGGCCTCCTCTCTTTTGTAAATTTCTTATGTTCTTATTTATAATTTAATTATATGGAATTAGCCATTTAAAGTATTCTGTCTCCTTTAAAGCGGACACCTGTGAATCTGACAGTAGCGATATGCATGGCAGTGCAGTTCTTAACATGGACATGTTTGCATATGCAGAGATATGGTTCAGGAAAACTTTCCAAGTACAAGAGGAACATCTGGCAAAACCAGAGGCTAGGATACAGAGAGATGAAAAAGAAGAGGCACTGACAGAAAAAGCCAAGCCCACCCCTGAACAAAAAGTACACAAGCCATCTGAGCACGACGGTAAGCAGCACTGCAGAATATCCTGGGGGATTCTAATGCTGGCAGAGACATACAGCAAATAAGTGGAACTTCCAGTGAAACGTGTTATATGTAGAAATATGATAACCCAAACATACTATATACCAGGAAATGAGTAGCAGAGGGGGTCTAACTTCTCTGGGTGCCCTAGGCTGACATGGGTAGGGCGGCATTTCAACTCAGAGAAGAAAAGAGAAAAGAGAGGGAGGTTAAAATGATGGAACATCAATAATATGCTGATCAAAGTACAGGGCGCCAGCAATGGAACTTACCGGTCAGAGTGGGGGAGGGAGTTCTGTCAGCAAAATTTGCTGATGGGGGAGGGGGGTATTGCTCTCCCCATATTATAATAGATTGTAATATTTTAATCGAGTTAGTTATATAAATGGTTTATAGTGCACATTTTTTCGATGTGTTTTGTTGCTCAAAAAAAAAAAGATCATTGTGAGCCCCTAGAGTGTGGGGCCCAAGGTTGTTTCCACCCCCCCGCCCCCCAAATTCCACCTCCCATCATTAAAGGAACCTTAGTCACACCGCATATTTATTCTTGAGTCACACAATTTGAGTCACAGTTGTTTTTGCTGACTATTGCAATATTGTAAATTATAATCACTTTTAAAGTATTTCGAACAGTAAGCAGGCACTGTGGTGGCAGTTCCTTATTTCCATGCGTCATGCTTGTAGTTACCTGTGTATTTGCATGTATCCTGTAATCTGTATTGTTTGATTTACATTCAAGCTAAAGTGTCAGAGAAGCCGAAGGCCAAGGAGGAAAAACAGAAAGACAGAAAAAAACAAGAAAAGCCGATAGCCGAGAAAAAAGCAGACCGACCTTCACTGGAAGAGCCAAGAAAAACTAAACCTGAGGGTAAAAATATCAGCAGAAAATACCATAAAACATGAAGTAAACAGTTTGATGTGTTTAATAAAGGGAGTTATCTTCACCTGCAAAACTAGCACAACAGCAACTACAGAAACCAGAAAGTGAATAAGTAACTGTTTCATTCTATCCATCTACACTATATTGCTAAAAGTACTGGGCCACCTGCCTTTACACACACATGAACTTTAATGACATCCCATTCTTAACACATAGGCCTGGCTCACAGTCTCCACTCTAATTTGTCCCAGTGGTGTTCTGTCGGGTTGAGGTCAGGGTTCTGTGTAGGCCAGTCAAGTTTCGCCACATCAGACTCGCTCATCCATGTCCTTTCCTTTCACTGGAACTAAGAGGCCATGCCCAACCCCTGAAAAACAACCCAAAACCACCAAACTTTACACTTGGCACAATGCAGTCAGGCTAGTACCGTTCTCCTGGCAACTGCCAAACCCAGACTCGTCCATCGGATTGTCAGACAGAGAAGCGTGATTCGTCACTCCAGAGAACACGTCTCCACTGCACTCCACTGAGTCCAGTGGCGGCGTGCTTTACACCACTGCATCCGATGCTTCGCATTGCACTCGGTGATGTGAGGCTCGGACGCAGCTGCTTGGCCATGGAAACCCATTCCATGAAGTTCTCTGTGCACTGTTCCTGAGTTAATCTGAAGGCCGCGCAAAGTTTGGAGGTCTGTAGCTATTGGATTGGAACACCTCAATTCAATGATTTGGAGGGGTATCCCAATACTTTTGGCAATATAGTGTATCTTCCACAAAAAGCAGAATTTTCATTGTGTTCCATAACTTGAAAGTCAAACAGATCTGCATTTATGTATGAATTGGAGTGTGAGTTAATATACTGAGTAAATGTGAGTTAATTTGCTTAGTCAAATGACTTCCCAACCAAGTGTTCCATTAAATTGACTGTATTACTTCTTACTCTGTCCCATTGCTTGCATTATTTTTGTATGTAGTCCTACCACATCAATATTTCTGGTAAACAACAGAATTTTGGGGGATAGAAGCATACTTTATGAGTCATGATGCTTTGAATCTTAGAAAACGCTGGTGGACATTTGTGAACTCCTTAGCATTTCGCTAAACACGTTTCAGTTTTTGGGAAAGTTATAAAATTTTGCAAGTTTGCGTGAAGTTTGTGTCTGAAAAAACACATTTGTTGCAAAGAAAGCATCGAAAACGTTCTGAAAGTTCTCACTCTGTGTTTATCAACTCTCTGTTTCTTTAGAAAAGCTTGTCACAGTAGCGGAGACAAAAAGAGAAAAAATACAGTTAAAACCCGAGAAGAAAGTAGAGATATCAAAGATGAGAGATATCAAACCCCCTCCTGAAGTGGAGAAGCCAAAAGAGGTCGACACCAAAGGTAAAAACTTTATTCAAAAAATGTCAACAGCTGAATTACTGACTGCATATACCGCTAAATTATGCTCAGTAATGGCTTGTGATTTTTCTTAATTGATGTCCCTTACAGCTATTAAGCCTGACAAAGTAACGGAAAAACCAAAAGAAAAAGAGGAAAAAGACAAAAAAGAACAAAAAAAGGAAGGTCCTGTGAAGAAGAAAGTAGAGATACCACAAAAAAAGGAGGCAACTGTGGGAAAAGTCAAACCTACAGCTGAACCCAAAGTCGAGAAACCAAAGAAGACTGAAAGCAAAGGTAAAAACGACAGTGGCGATTAGCAGGACACACTAATTAGGAATAACAGGACAATAAAAATAAGATGTAAAGCCTAATTGAACCTTATCAAAGACACACAGCTTGTGTTCTCAATGAATGAATTTCCACTGACAGCAGTACCTGAGAAACCACAAAAGGACAAAAAGCCAGAGAAGAAAGTGGAGGAACTGAAAAGAGTGGAAAAGAAAACAGAAAAAACCAAGGCAGCTGTCGAACCCACAGTCAGGAAAGCGAAGGAGGATCAATCCAAAGGTAAGGAGAGCAGGACGGAAGGCAGGAGGACAAAAGCCCCATTTGAGCTTAGCCCTGGGCTCTCATTATTTCAAAGACGTGACATTTCCAAAGACCTTTTGTATCCAGCCAGTGTAGGATACTGTAGGTCATTAAGTTGCAAATACAAAAGTGTATCAACATTATAAATCAGTAAATGTAATTTTAATTGTATAGAGAGTATACTTAAAATAACCTACAACGGTACTGGCATTCTTATCCCCCAAACGTACAAAATATGTTATAGAACTAGAACAAAAACTAAGAGAGGGGAAACCTGAGAAGAAAGCAGAAAGAGAAAAGAAAGATGAAAAAACTGTGAAGAAAACCAAGCCCCCCGCTGAATCCGAGGTCGATAAACCGGCAGAAACGGTATCTAAAGGTAAACATATCAACGCAAGTTACAGTCAAGATTTACGGAAAACAGGCTGTGACATCAGTCACAAAAATTTTATATGACAATAAACTAGCAAGATTATCGTAGATTAGTAATTTTAAAGCAAGAACATTTAGATTATATTTTGGGTATATTTTTGGATGTTTTAATATGTGTATTCATTTGCAGTCTTCAAATAGAAAGTGGGTCATTAGATATATCAGCAATTAAGTATTACCTTTTGATGATTTAGGACAATAGTATTGTATGGTTTACAATGAATTGACTATAAAATGTCAGTGGCTACAACATTGTTGGATCTGATTTCTGCAGCACTTAAGCCAAAAGTATCAGAAAAGCCAAAAGTAAAGGAAGGAAGAATAAAGGACAAAAAAGAACAAGACAAGCCTGCAAAAGTAGAAAAGAAAACAGTGAGAGAAGAAAAGGCTGAGGGAATTAAACCTGCTCCTGAATCCAAAGCGGAGAAGCCAAAAAAGCCCGACATCAAAAGTAATAGACAAACAAATAAACAAAGCATTTAAACAAATAAATGATGAATGAATCTAGCATAAAACCAACCAAATCACTGAATAATTCTTAGCAGAAGACAGAACAAAATAGTTTGTATCAACTCCTAATTCAAAAAAAATATATATTGAATATAATGAATTTTTAATTGTTCAGGCATCAATGTTCCTAGTGTTAAAGTTGAAAACACTGCATTGGGTTAAAGGAAAAATAAACTGCATTAATATTTAATATTTTAAAATGTATTAATTTATAATTAATTAATATTTCAGATGGTATAGGATGATGTTAATGTTTAATATATGTATTAAATGTAATATTGTGACATGAAAGTAAAGTCACCTGTTGTGTGTTTTTTACTGTCAGAAGAACACAAAGCAGAAGCTGAAACAGAAGCAGAAACAAAGAGGCCTTCAAAGCAGAAGGAAAAAGCACAGAAATCAAAGAAAAAAGAAAAAGCCAAGCCAGCTCTGGAAGTCAAAATGGATAAAGTGAGAGAGTCAGAACCCAAAGGTAAATGAAAACATTAATTTCCAGCTACCTCTATCTCAATCTCACCCAGCTAAAAAATACAGATGATGATGATGATGATGATGTTGATGTTAGACTGCACAGGACTGGCATCCCACCCAGGGAACTGCTGCTTTGTGCCCTAATCTGGCATGGGATTGGAATTTTGATTGTTATAGAAGTTGAGCAGCTTTCAGTTCCCTTTGTCTGTTTGTACTTGTAGAAAAACAGAGGGCAAAGGCTGATAAAGAATCTGAAAAGAAGTCTGTAATACCTGAGAAGGAAGTGGAAAAAGCAAAGGAATTTGAACCAACTATAGAAAAAGTCAAACCTACTACAGAATCCAAAGTGGAGAAACCAAAGAAAGAAGAACCTGTTACAGAACAGGTCAAACCTAGAGAGGGACTCAAAGTGGAGAAACTGAAAATGGAAGGACCAGTTACAGAAAAAGTCAAACCAAAAACAGAATTAAAAATGGAGAAACCAAAGAAAGAAGAACCAAAAAGAGAAAAAGTTAAACACACTGGAGAACCCAAAGCGGAGAAACCAAAAAAGGAAGAACCAATTACAGAAAAAGTCAAACCCACAGCAGAACCTAAACTGGAGAAACCAAAGAAAGAGGCTGTTTCTGAAAAAGCCAAACCGACAGGAGAATCCAAAGGGGAGAAACCCAAGAAGGAACCAGTTACAGAAAAAGTCAAACCCACAGCAGAAACCATACTTGATAGACCAAAGAAAGAAGAACCAGTAATAGAAAAAGTCAAACCCAAAGCTGAATCCAAACTGGAGAAACCAAAGAAAGAACCAATTTCTGAAGAAGCCAAACCTATAGCAGAACCTAAAGTGGAGAAACCAAAGAAGGAAGAACCAGTTATAGAAAAAGTTAAAGCCAAAGCTGAACCAAAAGTAGAAAAACCAAAGAAGGAAGAACTGGTTAAAGAAAAAGTCAAGCCCACGGCAGAACCCAAACTGCAGAAGCAAAAGAAGGAAGAACCAGTCAGAGAAAAATTCAAATCCAAAGTTGAACCCAAACTGGAGAAATCCAAGAAAGAAGAATTAGATATGGAAAAGGTAAAACCCAAAGCAGAACCCAAAGTGGAGAAACCAAAGAAGGCAGAACCTGTTACAGAGAAAGTCAAACATACAGCAGAACCCAAAGTGGAGAAACTAAAGAAAGAAGAACTGGTTACTGGAAAAGTCAAACCCACTGCAGAACCCAAAGTGGAGAAACCAAAGAAGGATGAACCTGTTAGAGAAAAAGCCAAACCCACAGCAGAATCCAAAGTGAAGAAACCAAAGAAGTCAGAACTTGTGACAGAAAAAGTCAAACTTACAGCAGAACCCAAAGTGGAGAAACCAAAGAAGGAAGAACCTGTTACAGAAAAAGTCAAACCAAGAACTGAAGTCAAAGTAGAGAAACCAAAGAAAGAAGAACTAGTTACTGAAAAAGCAAAACCCACTGCAGAACCCAAAGTGGAGAAAGCAAAGAAGGAAGAACCTGTTGCAGAAAAAGCCAAACCTATAGCAGAACCCAAAGTGGAAAAACCAAAGAAGATAGGACCTGCTGCAGAAAAAGCCAAACCTACAGCAGAACCCAAAGTGGAAAAAACAAAGAAAGAAGAACTGGTTACTGGAAAAGTCAAACCTACACCAGAACCTAAAGTGGAGAAACCAAAGAAGGCAGAACCTGTTATACAGAAAGTCAAACCCACTGCAGAACCCAAAGTCGAGAAACCAAAGAAAGACGAACTGGTTACTGGAAAAATCAAACCCACTGCAGAACCCAAAGTGGAGGAACTGAAGAAGGAAGAACATGTTACAGAAAAACCCAAACCTACAGCAGAACCCAAAGTGGAGAAACCAAAGAAAGAAGAACTGGTTACTGGAAAAGTCAAACCTACACCAGAACCTAAAGTGGAGAAACCGAAGAAGGCAGAACCTGTTACAGAGAAAGTCAAACCCACTGCAGAACCCAAAGTCGAGAAACCAAAGAAAGACGAACTGGTTACTGGAAAAATCAAACCCACTGCAGAACCCAAAGTGGAGAAACCAAAGAAGGAAGAACCTGTTGCAGAAAAAGTCAAACCTACAGCAGAACCTAAAGTGGAGAAACCAAAGAAAGACGAACTGGTGACTGGAAAAGTCAAACCCACTGCAGAACCCAAAGTGGAGAAACCGAAGAAGGAAGAATCTGTTACAGAAAAAGCCAAACCTATAGCAGAACCCAAAGTGGAGAAAGCAAAAAAGGAAGAACCTGTTGCAGAAAAAGTCAAACCAAAAGCAGAACCCAAAGTGGAGAAACTGAAGAAAGAAGAACCTGTTACAGAAAAAGCTAAACCTATAGCAGAACCCAAAGTGGAGAAACCAAAGAAGGCAGAACCTGTTACAGAGAAATTAAAACCTACAGCAGAACCAAAAGTGGAGAAACCAAAGAAAGAAGAACTGGTTACTGGAAAAGTCAAACCCACTGTAGGACCCAAAGTGGAGAAACCGAAGGAGGAAGAACCGGTTACAGAAAAAGCCAAACCTATAGCAGAACCCAAAGTGGAGAAACCAAAGAAGGAAGAACCCGTTACAGAAAAAGCCAAACCTATAGCAGAACCCAAAATGGAGAAAGTGAAGAAGGAAGAACCAATTATAGAAAAAGTCAAACCCACTGCAGAACCCAAAGTAGAAAAACCAAAGGAAGAACCAGTTGCAGAAAAAGTAAAACGCAAAGCAGAACCCAAACTGGAGAAGCCAAAGAAAGAACCCATTTCTGAAAAAGCCAAACCTACTGCAGAACCCAAAGTGGAGAAACCAAAAAAGGAAGAACTAGTTTCAGAAAAAGTCATACCCATAGCAGAACCAAAAGTAGAGAAACTAAAGAAGGAAGAAATTGGTCCAGAAAAAGTCAAACCTATAGCAGAACCTAAAGTGGAGAAACCAAAGAAGGCAGAACCTGTTACAGAAAAAGTCAAACCCACTACAGAACCCAAATTGGAGAAATCAAAGAAGGAAGAACCTGTTACAGAAAAAGCCAAACCTATAGCAGAACCCAAAATGGAGAAAGTGAAGAAGGAAGAACCAATTAGAGAAAAAGCCAAACCTATAGCAGAACCCAAAGTGGAGAAACCAAAGAAAGGAGAACTGGTTACTGGAAAAGTCAAACCCACTGCAGAACCCAAAGTGGAGAAACCAAAGAAGGAAGAACATGTTACAGAAAAAGCCAAACCTACAGCAGAACCCAAAGTGGAGAAACCAAAGAAGGCAGAACCTGTTATAGAGAAAGTCAAACCCACTGCAGAACCCAAAGTGGAGAAACCAACGAAGGAAAAACCTGTTACAGAAAAAGCCAAACCTACAGCAGAACCCAAAGTGGAGAAACCAAAGAAGGCAGAACCGGTTATAGAGAAAGTCAAACCCACTGTAGAACCCAAAGTGGAGAAACCAACGAAGGAAAAACCTGTTACAGAAAAAGCCAAACCTATAGCAGAACCCAAAATGGAGAAAGTGAAGAAGGAAGAACCAATTATAGAAAAAGT
>JAODJU010000025.1:18292268-18351258 GCA_026776725.1 Gnathonemus echidnorhynchus | reverse complement strand
TCCCAAAACAGTGGAACTGCACATGCGCAGAAAGGCTCGATAGCACGTCTCGATAGGTATGATGTTTTGTCAGAACAACGGGATGCCTTTTTCGGCATAACACCTGCCCTGCCGACACAATTAGCGTTCACATGTGACACAGCAGATACAGGTATATGAAACACAGACGCACAACTGAAGACTTAGCGATTGAAGTACACAGCGAGGAGCCTTTTCAAATCTGTGTTTCAGCCTAATGATTGTAACTGCTGTTTTTTGTGTTTTCCTCATTATTTTATAGCTTAATTGCTTTCTTAGTAAGCGTATTATTTAAATCGAATTGGGAAGTACCATAGACAGAGAAAAATGAGAGCGAAGCCTATGATTAAATACAAACCTTAGTCTAGACAGGTAACACAAATACGTAATATTCACAATACTCATTGTTAACCAAAAGAAAAACATCATAAACTATAAAGTAAAGATGGTTGAAAGCAATATCATACCTTTTATGATTAAATAATGGACTGCCACAAGTATCCAGTTACATTTTTGAGATGCCAGTGGAGCAGAAACTGGGCTGACAACTGCAGCACTACATCAAAAGATATCAAAGGGCATTGTGAATGGCTGTAATTAGCACAGTCTCATGCTACAGGGGCAAAAAACCGCGCGGGCATATTTCAGCAGTTCTGTTATGGCACTGTCATTATACTCAGGTGCATGAAAGCCTGCCCTTTTAAATATTGCATTCTGCAGTTCGTGAGCTATTTTCATCTACTAACCAGGACCACACAGCTTCAGTGGAAATATGTCACGTGTTACAATGAATCACAATGATTAAGCAATATGTGTTTTAACACCAAACCCCTTACACAAATCAAAATGCTTAGTAAAGCAGGGACTTAGACCTATAATTACCTAGCCACTGTTAACTTACTTGATTACTTGATTAAAATTACTCATTCATAGAAAGAATGCAGTTTGTGTTCTTGATAGGATTGGTACAAGAGAACAAACTAAGTTGCCGTGTTTACAGATGCAGTAACCGTAAACTGAAGGCAAGTATTTCATTAATCCATAAGGTGGCACTGCAGAGCAAGGACTGCTAATGTCAGGAACAGTCCTTACTACAAAATTTGTCCATGATTCTATGATTCTAATCTTCTATGTCCAGAGTCGCGTATTATTATATATAAGCATATATATTTAATGTGCAAAAGCAGATGCATCAGTTGTTAGCTGATAGATGAGAATGAATACGTCATGCTTCTTCAGGTTGGATCTTCTAAACAACATTTTAAATGGTTTAATTCTAAATCTTACTGCCGTCCAGTAAGATTTTAAGTCTTTGTGATCACGACTGGCACGTATCTTACGTGTCCACGTACTGTGTGCACATTGTGATATAACCTTCTACCGGTTAGTGCATTTACTGATCACTGTATATTTTTGCATTGACAATTGTGTGATATTCCCTTGCAGACATACATCTTGCCATCTTTGCCCGTTCATCAGATATACCGGTTATAATTTCTCTCATATGGTATTAATTTTTAATATGGCGCCACACTCTAGCATAGCTGAAACGACAACAGTGATTGTGTGTATAATGTAACAAAAAAAATTCTCAGTGTTTAATTCATTCTTCCTTTAAATATATATGTAATATATTTAAAATTCACAATGTTGTTCATATTAATTTCTATCTGAAATCTATGTGGCAGTTATAATATAATATGTGCATATAACTATAAAAGGCATGTGTGACAGTTACAAACCTGGAATTGAAAAATTGCAGATGGAAACTGTTTCTAGCACTTTTATCAAACTGTTAACTACTACCAAGTGTTATGAGGGACTACAGCTGTAAACCAGGGCCTCTCTGTATCCATAGAAAAACAAAAAAAACACAAGAGCAAACAGTTGAAATAAGATTTTCTATGGCAACTCAAACACAGCATCATGACATAAAAATGACAGCTTACACAAAGTATCTGTGCTTTTACTGTTATTGTTACTATTATTTCACTGAATTCAATTGCATGACAGGTAAGGATTTGTTTGCTTTTGCCACACTGTAATGTTTTACTTTTGAGAGGGAAGAACTTATCAAAGCTGCTGCTTTCAATTAGCACACTAACCTGCCTGTTACATCCATCTGATGGAAATTTACCAGCAGTTTTACATTATTTTTCTTTCAGGGGATGAGGAATCTAGCCTGGCTGGGTAAGGGCTTGGGATGAGTCTGCAACCAACAGACACTGCGGCCCCAACCTTAGAATTAGCAGACATCTGATCCACACAGCTGCTCAACTCAGCCCAGCTACTGCGAAAAAAGAATGGGGGGTGGATGTGGGGGGGGGTCCAAGATTCAGCATTTTAGTTTTGACTTCAAAATGCAAAAAAAAAGCCATAAAGAGCCCTAAATGATACATATAAGATATGTATGATAGTTATGATTTTTCTGATTTCTTGCTAAACCAAGCATCAGCTTCTTATTTGTGAAATTTTGGGGATGCTTTGGCCGTAACTTCAGCTTATACACCACGTCGGTAAATCAATCTAAAAAGCTTCATCTTCCAGATTCGCTTCAGTAGTTCAGTGTCATCGTGTACGAAAGCACAATTAGACTGGGTTCACAATGAGATTGGGTTTCAGATGACCTTTGACCTTTCAAAGAAACCATGTCATAAGAGTGACTATTTAATCCGAATCAGATGTGCTGTTTTCTATTTGATGTCACTGAAAAGACATCAGAATAATCAATCTGCTTATCCTGGTCATTTAATTCTGTTAAATTCATTGCAGTGGTTAGGGCTGTTCCCTCACACCTCTGGGACCCGGGTTCAAGGCTCTGGCAGGTTTCCATGAGTTTGCATGTTCTCCCCGTGTCATCATGGGGTTTCCTTGGATACTCTGGTTTCCCCCCACAGACCAAAAACATGCTGAGGTTAATTGGAGTCAGCAGCTTGTCTGTTGGTGTGCGCCCACAGTGACTGGTGTGTGAATGTGCCCTAGATGGGTTGGCATGCCATCCTAGGTTGTTCTCTGCCTTGTACCCATAACCTGAATAGGCTCCGGACCCCCCACCCACCCCCTGACCCTGAATAGAACAAGCAGTTTCAGAAAATGGATGGATGGATGGATGGATGACTGCCTTTCATATTGAATAGATGATATGGGTGAAATGGTCTGTGAAGAACAGAGAAGCTGCTTTGGTCTGCGGACTCACAGGTATGTATGCAGACCAAAATATGACCACTTGTGAGTCCTTGTCTATCCGAAGAATGGTTCGTTCTCAAGAAGAATCTGATATCATATAATTGAAGTTGCTTATTTAGCCTAATTTACTCAAGAGCTTTGCTCAAAAAAAAAAAAAAACATTTTTGCAGGGTTGTGGGAGCCATCAAATAAGAAGTGAGAAGTTTTAACTCTGAAAATTCCCTGAAAAACAGCTTGACAGCCTTTTCCAGAGCAATTCCTGACAGCTTTTATAATACGTAAAATTAAAGAAATAACTAGGATGTACACTAAGTATTTTTTTTTTAAAAAAGCAACAGACAACTTTGTCATTTTCTGGACACTGTTACACTCAGTGCTCATTTAATTTTGCACATAATAGAGAACATATTTTTGGACTTGCTAAAAGAAGAGACTGGTTATATTCACTTAGACGGGAGCCATCCTTTGGGCAAACAGCCTGTCTGAGACAGATAGATTGCCAGAAAGTGAAATAATTTCTATTTCCTTCCAGATATTAACTTCTTGAAAACTTCACCCATGTACAAAACTTAAATTCTTTTAAAATCATGGGCCATAATAACAATTGCATTTACAAAAGGTCTGAATTCTATACAGGTATATACCATTGGTGTTTCCAAAACAAGGGGTTAAATTATGAAATACCAGCAACGAAAATCTGACAATCAGTCATCCTCCACAGTTCAAACATGAAGTCTAAGAACAGAGAATAAAGGCAGAGACGACTGAGATTGCAGAAAATGCTTTTGAAATGGGAGTAGAATGATTTCTTGCAGCACAGGAGTAAAATATGAAAGCATGTAGCGCAAAAGGGAAGAAGGTTGTGGTTCTATGAGACCACAGCCAGAATAAATATTAGCGCATTGTTACCAAGCTTTGCTATGGTTACCGAACACCATACTTTTGAATCACTTCTGGATAGCGCACAAATAAATAAATGAGTTCTTTTTATGATTTATACTTTTGGGAAAGGCAACAATAACCTCATAGAGAAGTTACATTTCAAAGATATTAATGTAGAAGAAGCATTTTTTGAGAGGTAAGTCCAAGCATGCTACATTCAAGACAAAAAGTAATAACAGTTTGACTTTTATGTCTGATTGTTCTTGTTTATGGAAACATAAAATGCAAAATAAAATAAAATAATGCTAACCAAAAACAGTTAAAATCATTCATAAATCTGAATAAATTTCAGTTTCACATAAACGTCCATTCATGAATCCATCCATCTTCCAAACACTTAAACAATACATGGTGGATATAATCAGGCATCTTGCTCCTGGAATCTGAACCCACACTTATTGGTCACAAGTCAGAAAATACTGTAATTTCACAAAAAGCCCATTAACAGGTTTAAAAGGGAAATACGAATTCAGTTTACTTTAGCAATTTCATGCATACAGAAGGTCTTCTGAAAGTGAGGTGTTTGCAATAAGGGAAATTAAAGGGGAGAAAATTTGCGAGGAGATTGTAAACAGCACTTATATTTATGTGGAGCAACGTGACGAGGAAAATTACATCTTCCCATCTGTGAATCGCTTTGCTGTGTAAGGGATCGATGATGGCCTCACATGACAGATATGAAAGAAGGAAGAAGGTTTGCAGGACAGAGATGTTTATGTCCATCTGTAAATGTTAAGGCTAGTCAGCGAGCGAGTCTGGCGGAGTGCTGTGGGCTCTGGGGCACGTGCATCATTCAGGCTGTTGTTTTATAACAAACAAATCAGTCAACTGTCGGACATCTCGCGGGGCTGAGGACCTGGGCTTGCAGATCAAAAATGTCCATAAATTCACAACCCAGGAGGTGAACTTATGTTTTTATCATGTAGTTAGAGTATGGAATAGTCTTCCTGCTAGTGCAGCGGAAGCTAAAACCCTGGGTTCCTTTAAATCAGAGCTAGATAAGATTTTAACAACTCTGAGCTATTAGTTAAGTTCTCCCGAAATGAGCTTGATGGGCCGAATGGCCTCCTCTCTTTTGTGAATTTCTTATGTTCTAACTGCTTCTGTGCCTTTAAGTAAAGCACTAAAACTTAAACTAAAATTTGTAGGGCAGCTCCTGCTCCAGTATTGCTTACACTTACCTCGGCATTCATTGCAAGCTCAGCCTAACTGTATGTACTGTATGTTCAAAGCATGTATGTATGTGATCTGCCATTTGCCTAACTTGTATATCACTTTGGACAAAAGCGTCTGCTAAATGTATAAAATGCAAATATAAAACATAACCTGGAAGACGCCCGGCCCAATTGGCTTAAAATGTACCAGATCTTACCATGATCTTACCATGATCTTACAATGTCAAGTAGCCATCATACCTGAATCAGCAGCACTTTATCTTTGTATACCTCTGTAGTGTTAGGCATCATCTTAAAAATGCAGACAACTCTCTAAGTACAGAAATGTATAAATCTACCTGAAACACCCAGAAAATACAGATTATCTGTTAAAAAGAAATGTGATAATAGTATTGTGCAACCCAAATCTTTTTGAGCCAGTGTGATACTCATCCATTTAAGTGAAGTACATTTTATTAAAGATAAATTATATAGAAAAAAATAGGTTGGTGAAATTCTTTGTGCTCTGTAGGTGTGGGCAGTATCACTCAAACACCTTTCCGAATTACATTTATATCTCACAGATGCTTTTGTCCCAGTGAAA
Source organism: Gnathonemus echidnorhynchus (assembly GCA_026776725.1). Taxonomy (NCBI): domain Eukaryota; kingdom Metazoa; phylum Chordata; class Actinopteri; order Osteoglossiformes; family Mormyridae; genus Gnathonemus; species Gnathonemus echidnorhynchus. The sequence continues at coordinate 18,345,354 of JAODJU010000025.1, read as the reverse complement.
TACAGGTGAGGAAAGCTTGGGGTCACTGAACGGGGTCGTCACTCCATCTGTAAGGATCAGACCCTGCCCTGTTGTTTTTCTGCCTGGCCAGCAGGTGTCGCTGCTCACCCCTTTACTAGAGTTATGACCCTCAACTTAGCCTTGTTAGTCCTACCCTTAGTGTTTGAGTTGTTAATGACCCACACCTGTCCCTTGTTGCCCCTAGTCTTTAATGTTTGGTTAATTGTCTATGCCCGCACCAGTTTCTTGTCTAGCTTTGTCACCATTGTATATATGTGCCTGGTCTTGAGTTTTTATTAATTCTCATTCTGCCTTCCTTCCTTCTTGCTTGGCTCCCTCATAGTCCCTTTTGGTTTCTGGTCCTGTGGGTTCTGTTAAACCAATAAAATCCCTTTTTGTCAATATACCGCACTGTGGACCATCCTTCCGCCATTCTTCACCATAACCTTACTTAGGTCTTCATATGATATGAGTAGTCATATGATTACTCTGCCATCCACAGGGAAGCGCACTTGTAATCGAAAGATTGCAGGTTCGAATCCCCCACCAGCAAGTCACTACTGAGGTACCCAGAGTAAGGTACCGTCCCCAAGCACTGCTCCCCGGGTGCTGAATTAGCTGCCCCCTGCTATGTCACAAAAGTCACATATGGGTTAAATGCAGAGGACACATTTCATTGTTGCGCACTGTGTGCTGTGCTGTGGTGTGTCAGCAATGACCACTGATCTTCTAATTCTAATTCACAGGATTCAAACCCATTCACCCTCACATGGGCACCAATCCCTAACCCAAGCTTTTTTAAAAGCCCCTCCCTAACAGCTGATTGGCTATTGGCTTCCATGTGACACATTAACATCCCAGAATAGCCCAGAGAATTTTTCCAAAGTATACTCTCAGAACTTCAAGACAATAAACATTTAAACCGCCCCATATTGTAGGCTATTTTTTTTTTTTTTTTTAAAGTATACAATCATTAAATAATACCTGGGGTATTTATATGGCTCTTACCACTAAGATAAACACAACTTTTATTTTGCTGTTGCATAAAAACTTCAGATCAATTAGCAGCAGATGAAAAGACATGGTCCACATGTGGCCAGCGGAATTTAGCCCAGACATATGTTATTATTTATCTTTACAAAAATGTTAAATCAAAAACAAAAAACAGCTTCGTTACATTTTTCCATGTTATTCACTGTTACTTGGGCAGCTTGTTTGGGCTCCATTACATTTACAGGTGGTAAGCTACAGATTAACTGTGAAACAGTAACATTTAAATAGGCTGAAGGCAGCATTTTGAAGTTCGGTTGCTGCCTTTTGCAGAAAATAACTAATAAATGTAGCGTGACCTAAGTCTACATCACTATGAATCCCTGTTGTTGCGCTCTCCACAGGAGTTGGTCTGTACCCCACAGGCTAATTTTCACACAGAAACAAACAGACATGCAATAAAACCAAGGAAAGGTGTTGAGAAAAAATTTCATAGTGGTCCTTTGATGAAAAGTTCACAGTTTCTATAAAGTGTATATAGCTAAAGTAAAACAAGCTTGCTGTCGACACGCATTATATTACACTCATATAACTTTAATGTAGCAGAATTCTAGAGTACAACAACAAAGAGTAGCAGCAATAGCAGTAATTTCATTTACGTTTCTTCACAAGAATACATCTTTCAAGTAACTTAAATATTATTTTGTTAAGCTTTGTTTTGAATTCCGTCAAACTTAAATGATGACTGAATTCTTTGTTAAACTAGTTTCACATTAATGTGTTAACATTTATAACACAATTCCCAATTGTTACTTTGCCTTCTCACAGACAGTATATTTTTTCCAAGTTGTTGGAGGCTCATAAATTAAGGGAGATTAAAATGTAGATCATCAGGGAGATAAAACATTGCCCTTTGTTATGGGAAAACTATTTTTTATTTTCTAGAGACACATTTGCTGTTACAGCCAACAATTTCAGCCAGGGTGGATTTTATCCAGAACACAATAACAAAACAACATGGTTAAAGCTGTCAGAACTCGCAAGTGAACACTGGGTTCATTAGTGAATCTCTTCAATCAATACCAGGGGTGGGCAATCTTATCCTCAAATGACCAGTGTGTATGTGGGTTTCTGGGATAATCGTTAGCTCAGCTATTCACACCCAGGCGTGAGAACTCTTTAGCCAATCTATCCTCTAATTAATCTAATTAGGGAGTGGCAGCGAAAAGCCACATACACAGCGGCCCTTTTTGGATAAGATCGATAAGATTACCTGATCTACATCAAATTAATATCTGCAAGAAAAACTGTTTGTTTGTGTAGGGAGTTAGGAAGGATATTAAAAGGCTGGTACAACCAAAAATTCTGCTTTACATTCATTCAGAATTCAGTATGTCAAAGTCTGTTTACCCTATTCACTTTTTCCTAAATAAAATCAATTGCTTATGAAAATAGATTGAAAGCCAGGTGCTTTAAGTGATGTTAATAGCTAGAATCCCTATGTTACATGCAGACGTCAGCTAATTTTACACACTGCATGTAGTAGACAGCGTACACTGAACTTTGCCTCACAAAATGATGTAAACTTAATACATTACCAAGGGTTTAATCTGGAAAGCTATAAAAACAGAGACCTCAATCACATAAAACCTTTATCAGTTTTTAATTATTATCAATAAATGCAGCACAGCTGTGATGGGTTGGCCCCCAGCCTGAGTTGTTTCCTACTGGGGATAGGCTCCAGACCCCCCACGATTCTGCATAGGACATGCAGTTACATCGAATGGATGGATGGAAATATGGCTCATAAATCTAAAATAAATCTCAAACACCTGCATTGACTCATATACTGACTTTCCAAAGAAACATCATCCTAATGAACCTAACAGTTAGGTGTAGTAGTGCAAACATTTTTTTGTTTGTTAATAAAATATTATATAAATGTATATAACATAAGGTGAACCTGTCGCAATAAATAGCTACTAAGGTGGCGTGCACTGGCTGCAAGGTGACATATAATTGATAATCAGTTTTATTAGCCAAGTATTCATGCACACAAAGAATATGACATGGTGTGTTTGCTCCTAATAAACAAAGAACTAAAAAAAAAAAAAAAAAAAAAACACAAACCAAACTAAGCTAAAACAAACACTAAACTTATCCCTAAGTTTAAAGGGATAAGGATGATATGCAAGGATATTACAGTATATATATTATAAAGATATATAAATGTATAGTAAAGTACAGAGGTGCAGTAGCCGGAGGTAGTGTTGGTCAGGTATTGATGTGGTGCTTCTGAAAGATCTGGAGAAACTGGAGCAGCATTGTCTGTGGATGGTAAGAGCTGCCACAGCAAAAACATCCTCTGCTGACTCTTCTTGACTATGCAGTCAATGATGATCTCCCATTTAAAGTCCTTGGAGATAATATTTCCAAAGAATTTGAATGACTCCACAGTGGTCCCAGTAATACTGTCGATGGGGAAGGATTTCCATAACTAAACCACCTTCTCCACTATCTTCATGGTGGCGAGCTCCAGGTAGTTGCTCTTGCACCAGAATGCAGTTGAACCACTGTATTCGGCCTCTTCACTGTTCTGGATCAATCCTCTCATGGTGATGTCATCTGCAAACTTCAGGATCTTAACAGAGGAGTTTGTGGTGGTGTGGGCTTATAGTAATCCCAGTGCTGAGCATTACAGGTCCAGAAGCTACAAATCCAGAACAAGATTTTGTTTCAACCAACCAGTTGAGCATAAAGAGTCACAGTCACAGAGTACTCAACTGGTTAGTAGAAACAGAATCTTGTTCTGGATTTGTAGCTTCTGGGCCTGAAATGCCCAACACTGAGTAATGCTGTGCTGAGGGTCAGGGAGCAGGAGGTGGGTCTTCCAAGCTTTATATGCTCCATTCTGATGGGAAGCTGGTGATGATCCACAGACATAGAGATTCTGGCAGGGACAGTGGGGTGAACTCGGAGTGAGGGGAGTCCGGGACAACAGTGTCAAATGTCAAGCTGACGTCTACAAACAGAGCTCTACCATAGCTTCCCTGATGGCCCAGATGTTGAAAGATGAAACGCAGGCCAAGGTTGATCACATCAGCTGACCTGTAGGCCCTGTGTGTGAACTGCAGGGGGTCAAGTAAGGGGGTCTCTAAGCACTTTGAGGTGAGCAAGTCTTCCAAAAACCTTTATGACTACAGCAGTCACTGTAACCGACCTGTAGTCATTAAGTCTGGGAATGATGTTTGGCTTTAAACAGCATAACTGACTTACCAAGTATCTTTTTTTTCTCATTGGTATTTTCCCTAAAGTCAAAATTAAATAAAGACATTTTCTCCCTTGTTTCATTTCTTTTACAATCTTATAACAACATTGCACGTTATGCCTCGGAAGGTTGTTTCGAGACCTCCCCTAAACCCACAATAAAAACTAACTAAACGTTCTATTGGGAGATCGTAAATAGGCTCGCAGACCTTTTATATGTCATGTCAGCTTGTTACTATATTCTTTTTCCAGTTTATAGTGCTCTAATGGCTTTACCCTCAGGGCCACGTGAAATAATTCCAACAGACTCCAAGCCAGAGGTAATTCACTACCATTTACACACAAATCCCTTCATAATACCATCCAAAGCTACCAGCCACAAATCTATTGCCAACAGAAATATGTTAATAGTTTAATTACTGGAAGGAAAACAAGGTGTGGCTTTTATTTTAGTGATGCATGAACTTCAGAGGTGATGCGTACAGTACCAGTTAAAAGTTTTTGCACACTGAGATTTTTGACATTTGCATGTTACTCATTTAACATTTGCTAAAAATATACTCAGTATTTTTTGCTAACAAATACATTTACAGTATATTCACCATTTGAGTACCTTTATTAGCAAGAAAATGTCATATCTTTGATTAATCAAAGTAACCTCCTCTTGCAGTTATAACAGTAGAGAAAATTTGAGACATTCTTTCTGCAAGGGACATTAAATAATTTCATGGGACGAAAGAGTTAACTAGTGCAAGTTCAGGACAGCATTGAATTTGACTATGCCATCAAAGTACAACCATTTAAGAGGATGTCAGACATGCACTGTTACATACTCATTCCATGTTATAAAGGAAATTGTGAATGTAATTTGACTTACATTTTCATTTATAGTTGTTCACTCAACTTTCCATTGCTTAGCAAAAATAAAAGAACATCAACAGTTAATGAAATAAATGTAAAAGTAGTGAAAACCTTTGGTGTGCAAAAACTTTTTTACTGGTAGTTTATCTAGCTTAGTGTTGCTAGATGAAATGAAGAAAAAAACTTGTGCTCAAAATATTTGATAGACCTTCTTAACTCTTCAAGTCATCAACATCATATTAAGTCACTGACATTTATTATTCAGGAAAGTGATTAGGAATGCTGAACTCCTTCATCCCCCAAGGACATTACAATGTGAAAACCAAGACTGAACATTGGCTCCGGCTAAACGTCCAGGTCGTCTGGTCTAGCCCGGCTGCTAACACGACTAGTCTGGCTGAGTGGACGAGGTTCCAGAAGTCCCAGAGGCTGCAGCTCAGGGCTCATTCTCAGCTTCGTTTCATTATTGCTCAAGTTCTCGGAGTCGTCAAAAGCCTGGGCGTGGGAATTGGAGATGGTGCTGCCGTTCCGACCCAGCCGGCTTTGCTCGGCACTGTAGTTGGCCCAGTTCTGCTTGCTAGCTTGCGTGCTGTAGTTACGGCACGAGTTAGCCTTGTCCCCGATAGCTAGCTTGTACCCCGGCAGAGGAATGGGGGCCGCGATCGAAAAGCAACCATTGCAGGTAACGTACTTGGAAGACGACAAGTCCTTGGGGTTGGGGCTTAAGTTACCGCTGGCGAGGAAGTGGCTCTCGTTCATCTTTGTTTGATCCTTAATTCTTTTGAAGAAGACGTATGTCAGCTCGATCACATTCAGAAGGAGAGATGCGAGGGACACCACCAGCATGAAGACGATGAAAACCGTTTTCTCGGTGGGTCGAGATAGAAAGCAGTCAACTTTGTGGGGGCAGGGCCACCTCTCACATGTATAAACGGCATCCAGGCTGAACCCATACACATACCACTGTATGAGCAGGAAGCCAACCTCGAAGATAGATTTGAAAATGATGCTCACAATGTATGTGCACAAGAGGGCGCCCTTCATCTTGACCCTACCGTGCTCCTTCAGCCCATACTTGAACTTCTTCAGCTCGATGGCCTTCAGAGGGAGGTCCACGTCCACACCCTCATTTTGAAACACTTTCAGTTCCTCCTCTTTCTTCCTGAGCTTCTCTTCCTTGTGCATCAGGTAGAAAATGTGACCGAGGTAGAGAAGCGTGGGCGAGGAGACGAAGATGATCTGCAGCACCCAGAAGCGCACGTGCGAGATGGGGAAGGACTTGTCATAACAGACGTTCTCACAGCCAGGCTGCTGGGTGTTGCACTTGAAGGCCGACTGCTCGTCACCCCAGGCGCTCTCCACCGCGGTGCCCAGGACCAGGATGCGGAAGATGAAGAGCACCGACAGCCAGACCTTTCCCCCTGCCGTAGAGTAAGCCTGGACCTTGTCAAGCAGTCTTCCCAAAGCACTCCAGTCACCCATTCTGCATCACAGTTAGACAGAAAACAGCATATCTATGTTTTGGTTTGGTTAAAAAAAGAACTTGCAGATCTACTGCAATAGAACTGAGACTTCAGACTTGTAGATGTGACAAAACAGGATTCTTCTACTTAAGTCAATGTTTTCCAATCTGGTCTTCAGGGACCTACAGACAGTCCATGTTTTTGCTCCGGGAGCTGGGAGGGAGCAAAAATGTGGACTGTCTGGTAGGGGGCTCAGAGGGAGCAAAAGCATGGACTGACTGTGGGTGCCCATAGCCCAGATTGGGAAACACTGTCTTAAGCAACAATAAATGATAGTTTTATAATGAAGTTCCGCAGGGGCAATTTTAGGATTTGACCCTTAGGGGGGCAGGGGGGTTCAGCTCCCTGATGGCCACCCCTTCTCCCCTGGGTCCCCATTTTTAAACGTGTTAAGGGGGGGATATTATGTGAATTCAAAAATATGGGAGAAATGGCTAAATGATAATGATAATAATTCTTCAGGGGGTCTAAGACAAAATTATGTGGGGCTATATAGGTTGCAGGACCACCCATGGACTATATGCTACTATATGGACTATATTGTTTTTAACTGTCAATTCAGCCAAATAGCAAACCTATGTCAGGCTGGAAAGACAAGACTGCTTCTTAGTCTTAGATCACTGTATTCAGCCACCTGCCATAAATGCAAACACTAAGGGTGATGATACGAAGGGCAACTTTTTGAGCGTGTTTGTTGGGCAATGTTGTTCAGGCGCTTTCTCATTGATGTTGAACAACAAGTTCCCTTTGAAACACTTTAATCGGCAATGGGAAACTTCTTGTGATCATCCAGATCCAGATGAGTGGCCCTTTGTCTCACCTGATTGGCAGTTGCTTGGCAACACTGCGCAAAACGCCACCCTGTATCATCACCAGAAGTACCTGGCTTCTGTTCAGAAAGCGCATCGCATTTGTTTTTTTTTTCCATTTTCTGGTAATGGAAAAGGAATTGTGGTCATTCTTTCCTTATAATCTCATTTAACTAAGTGGCTTAGAACATTCTCCTGGAGATATTTGTTCTGACATGCACTAATAATGCAGCCCATTTAATAATAAGGGTAGTATGGTGACTCAGGGGGTAAATTTGGGTGAAATGCCCATAGTGTTCTGCGATGCGCTGGCATCCTGCCCAGGATATAGACATCTCATTACCTACCTGAAAAAATAAGCACTTCGAAACAGAAACACTATGGAACTTAAAAGACCACAGGTGACTGGAAAATATTGAAGATAAGTATGATATAAATGTTTGGGACTGTTTATAAAGAATTAATAACATTCAGCTTATCCAGCATTTAAAAAGAAACTGTTTAAAAACTCATAAATGTGTGCCAACTCAACTAAACAGATCAATGACAAATGGAGTCTCACAACTAGTCAAAATTAACAACGCCGTGGCATATAACGTTAACCTTATTCTATTTTTTTTTCCATTATTCATTTCCATCGTACGAAAGAGGAATATAATCCATATTATGTATTTATCCACACAGGAAATTACAATGTTGTGATTTGAAATTCTGCTGCATATATAACATCAGGGTGATGTACTACGAAGTGGGTTTACTGGCTTATCGGGGTAACTTGTCGGATTTAAGGTTGTCTGGGCAAAATGTAAGTGAACGAAAATGAAGTCCTTTTAAACTGTGGTACCTTAAATCCGACAAATTACCCCGATAAGCCAGTAACCCCGCTTCGTAGTACAGGCCACATGACTTTTAACATGTATTTATACAAAATGTAACATTCCCAGTTATAAAACAGTTAAAATGTAACGAACGTTTTAATAATATCATCATGCATTTACTGAGATCCTTAGCTATAAATGCCTCACAAGTACATTTTGAAGAATGTAAAAATATCAATTAAGAATCAAAGAAGTGTGCTTTAGTAGGCTATATAAACATCAAACCTCTATCAAACTTTTCAAATATCCAAAATGCACTGCGATTAATCTGCAACTGTTTTCAATCACATCGTTTCCACGTTAGAACATGTACAAAACTATTATCTGAACAACAAACTGTATTTAACAAGAAAAATAATAACAATACACTTGTTAATCTCGGTAACGTACAGCAATTGACACGAGGTTCAAAACTTCATTACAGGATTTTACGTATAATTACTAGAATGATCGAGTACCTGCGCAAAAAAACTTAAAAACATAAAAATCTTTTTCCTCTATAATCATCGTATAAGACTATACACGTTTAATATAAAAATCACTTCCATACACAATCATATATTGTTCTGTAACGTTATGTTTTTACTTTACCTATAGAAATCCCGCTGAGATGCACAAACAGCCCTGGGAAATCTTATTTCCGAATCTCAAAAATATCCGCCGGTCTTCTCTTTGAAATCAGTGTCAGGGACTCGGGGCTAACTTCTCAAACTTACGACACCCCTGAAATAGGTTGGAAAAAAGAAAAAAAACTTCAGTCACCTGATACTTGACGTGGATTAACTGCTGGACCACTGGTTTTTCAAACTTTTTCAAGTTACTCAAGCCGGCAAAGAGTCAAACTTATATCTATAATTTACAATCAAATCGCAGTGCATCAAAACATCAAATGTATATTTTTAAATAAAGTGACCGTTTTCCTTCATTAATCGAAAATACCGTGTACCTGGACGGGAATATTATTTTTATCTGCACAAATTAATAATGTTATCTTTGAAGAGCAAGAGTATGTGAAATTATATCGCCATCTGCTGTATATATTCTGAATTTTTTATACAATTAATATTTAAGCGTTTATTATGTTAGTAAATGAGAAGTTTGCGTCTACAAAATTAGTTCCGAACCAGGGGTCAACACCATGACCAATTCTGACGGTCATTTTGATTTTTTTTTTTTTTTACTGCCGACGTGGTATTTAAAAATGTAGCCTACATTGTGCGTCTTTTTTCCTCATTCAAAATGTCACTTCGGGTAATGCAAAATAGCCTTGCCACTTTCAATCTGAAAATGGGGTCCCCCCACAGTAAGATTTGTTGGAGGGGTGTCCTTACGGTAAAATTATAATTTGATGTTTTTGGGGCCCCTGTAAAGTGCTGGGCCCTCTGAATCTGCTAGGGTACTTACTCAGCAGTAAGGTATCGATTCACTGCTTAACTTTAACATTTTGTTTGCTTAGAAGACATATATATATATATATATATATATATATATATATATATAGCTGCGGAAAGAATTTCTTCATTGAGTACAATACAGCTAAAGTAGCCTAATATCGGAACCTGCAGGCATGTTGTAACAAACCAGTGTGTCAAGTCTTTGCCATAACAGTTTACAGATATAACAAAGTATATACTGCACTAAAATGTGTTTCATATAATACTACAAACATGAGCTATATCTGAATCGTGCCAAACAAAACACGCGTTGCTGAACTGCAGAAAATGTTGTATTGATAACTTGGGGCATTTGCTATCAACACAATAGAATAAGTGATGTTCTAGTAGGCTAAATATTCAAAAGAGGACACTTACAAGTAAGGGTCAATCGTTTACTTTGGTATTGCTGGTGTGTGCCAGGAAACAGGAATGCAAAGAAGCAGGATGAATGCAAAGAAGCAGGTGTGAAGATTTCAATTAATCTTAATCTGTCATCACTGTTTCTTCAGCATCCACTTACTGGTACACCAAATAAGGCAAGAGACCCTGGGACAGAATATACCTATTCCTTTTCGTCCTCTTACTATATATGGACGTTTCTCCAAATCTATTACAAAGCTTATGAAAATTGTAGATTTCTAAAATTCCAGATCGAATGAAATAATGAAATAATTCTCTCCACAGAACGTAAAGGTTGAGGAAAGTACGCAAATCGTTTTGTTTGGTCTACTGGCGGCACCTGTTTGAGAAAGAACAATTTTAACCGAATGTTTTTCATTTTCCATTCACCATCGTGCTTCAGGGCTGGGATGAGGGTCGTCTCCTTCACTGATTTTTATCAATGGAACATTATTTCCTGGATCATCCATATGGTCTTCGGTAAATTTGAGACAGACGGCAGCATTAATTTTGCAGAGCAATGATGTCACCCTTGGTACCCACCATGCACCAGGCACGTGAGTGATGTTCAGAGGCATGTGAGTGCTGATGGTGGCCAGTTAAAGGGCAGACTAGCTCCAAACCAGTTACCCTCGGATTCACTTTGACTTCCTGAGGTCCTGTATTCCCTTAAAAATTCCTTTATTCAGTGATCATTCTGGGAAGGTAGTGAGAGTGAGCTCATTTAACTATATTATTAATTTTCATTTTATCCATCTTTTGGGACTTTATATGAAGGTAAAATAATGCTTTATTAAAATATTTATTATTTGAAAGAATTCAGAAACATTCTCCACTGTACGTTTGTAGAGTAATGTTCATGAATCTAAATGAATTAAACAAATGTTTCTTAACAGAATTATGTGGCATTTAAAATGAATTGGGGAGTATTTGTTTTTGCTTGTGTGTTTTGGTGCTATGGTGATAATATGCAGTTTCATTGGGGTGGCCCTTCTGAATTAATGTCTATCACTTGGAAAAGTAATACAGCAGCTCATGTCACATGACATAGTTATGATAAACATGCCACACTGATGACAGACCACTGTAGTCCCTTCTATGAAACCCACAGACCACCAACACTCAAACACTGCAGAGAGCTACAGCCAAAGACTTTGCATATGATGTCCCTGCCTTGAAAAACATCATTAATAATTCCTGAAGGTTTGGGCTTAACAACAATAAACAAAATGAAAGCACATTTCAAAGTAAATCTCAGCCAAAACAAAACCTCTTGACCTCTTTAACAGGCTGAAAAAAATTCTGTTACCTTTACATGCATAAGCAGATTTTCATTCTGTCGCATTCATCATTCCAAAGAATTTGGGCTTTTTTTTCTGTAGGAGAATTTCGGTAGATTTCAGAGGCATCCTAAGCTGTGCCAATGGTAAATGAGTCAGATAATGTAAAATATAACAGGAAAAATATTCAAGTTTTAGTCACTTTATTTCAAAGCTAATTGCATCATATGCTCTGCAATGACATGCCAAAGGTTTTGCATATTGTTGTTTAGTTTTTGGACACCATTGTTGAAATAATATAAGCTCTTTATAATCTTAACATTGTGTGAGAATTACAAGGGAATGAGATGCTGGATGGTTACCCTCAGAAATATCTGTCGGCTTATTAAAGTTAACCTTCCACCTCCTCACCCCAACCACTCTTGACTGTAACAGGAACATAATGAGTGTGATTAGCTTACGGCTTCAGAGTGGACCTGCATTCAGAGGGAAGTATTTTATCAGGGAGTGAGAAATATCAACATGTCTCTGATAGTTCAACTGAATTTAAATTAACCCTGCTCATCTCCCAAGCCCAAGAATCCATGATAGTGAGACATAGTGGAGCACATAACTATTTTACAAACCTCTTCAGCAGCTATAGAGAAAGGTTTGTGTGAAGGTCCAGGCTTGGACTGTAAAGTGTGTTTTGAGGATTTCAAGCACCTGTCTTTACTGAAGCTATAATCAAACGTGTGCATGTCACCAGCAACGAAATGATTGTTGATGTCCTGTAGTTACACAAGCTGCAGTGGGTTCCCCAACAATGTCCTTCATGAAGACCATCCTCATCAAAAAGATCTTCAGGACCAGGGACAGCAGTCCATCACCTGTGGGACATTTTGATCTACAAATGGGAGTTCTGGACACACAAATATCTAGCTGGTTTATTTTTCTTCCACTATTCAAAATAGTACATTTTACAATATGCATACATGCTTAGAAATTATGTAAATGTCCACCCACCTGTCTTAACCAGTACATGATCACAGTGGATAAAAGTGCATTTTTAAAATTGTTTTATTACCCCATTCTCATATTTTCATGGTTACATGTATATAAAGATATCAAGTCACGTGACTTCTCATTTGAATTATAAGAATTAAAGCACAGCTAATTATACAAAAAGCTTTTTTTTTTTTTACATTTTTTATGCATGTGTTGTTTACAGTTTTTAGCAGCAGAACTTAGGGAAGAAGAGAAGCTATGAAAATCCCTTATTTTGTTCTTTTCAGAATTACGCGTTACGTGAGTATCTTCCGATAAGGTCATTTCTTTCTTTTGAAATACTAAGCAAAAATACCTAATGCTGTATTTGCATGAAGCAGCACGACCAAATAAGCTGGGGGCGTGTTTCATAGACCACAATGCCAAGCGGCCACGTGCAGGAAGGCGTTGACCAATAACAGAACTCTACGTCACGTAGAGGGTCAATTCTCATAGAAACAATATTATAGATCAGCAACCGTTATGGTCGACGCTAACGGCACCGGATGTTTTGGGTACTGGCTCTGAAAACGTACAATTCGGTATATGATGAAGGTTTCCTTATAGGTTTTTTCTTTCTTTGTATCGATATGCGAATTTGATTAACTGACGAACAACGTAAAGATTGCTTGCTAGTCTTACGTGTAAATATTGATAATTTATTTCATAACTACTTTGTATTAAGTTTTCTGGTTGAGAATACACACCTTGAATCACCTTTTTCCGCGATCAGTATCACTTTCACATGTGCATTTCCGGGTATCCGGTCGAACAAGGGAACAGTAAATGGGAAAATATAAGCGCTACTATTAGGCAATACAAGTCTTTGGGGAGCCTGGGTGCAGTGACTGCCATTTTTGTTTCTTCAGAATCACATCGGCGTTTTCTAGTATGTTTCTAATTTCTGTGGGCCGACAAGATCTACTGCTCTTGTTTTCGCACTCATTGCTTGTTCAATTTTGGTAGCCGGTAGGAGGGCGAGATTCAAGGTAAAGGAGCTAAAGACTACACTATGATTGCCAAAGGTTAATTATTCATTCAGTGTCCAACTCAACATAGAAAATAATCAAATCAGTGTATGCTAAGTTAGCCACGCTTTGAGTTGTTGTTTGTATTAGTGTTTTACTACGGCCAGTGTTAACTTGCAATTGTTAATGTTATGCTTCCTGACTTATACTGGCTTTTCAATATTTATATCTGATTAGCAATTTAAAAGACAGACATTTAGACATGAAATACTCATTATAAGCTTGCTTCAATCTTTATAATACTACAAGCATTTTTTATATATATTAGCATTTCAGACACCCCAGTTTAGGCATATTGATCTCAGGGAGGTGGAAGTTTTAGTCTGCCGTGAGGGTTAGGGATCGAGGTGGGGTGCCGATATTGTAACAGGTGCTGTGCTCTAAACTGCCCCCTGCCACGGATTACCTACCCTGACGTAATCGCTGCAGCGAATATTGAACATTTGATGACTTCTAATTACCTTTGGTGCTTGGTTCGATGTCATATCATTTCCAGGTGTGACGGTGCCGAGTATGAATCGCCGCATTATAGGTATTACAAGACAGAATAGGGAAAATAGTGCACAATGTGTCAAACATGATAGATAGATAGATTAGATAGATAGATAGATAGATAGATAGATAGATAGATAGATAGATAGATAACTTTATTAATCCCTAGACGGAAAGGTACATTACTCAAGTAAATGAATCGCTTCTTATGACTGCATGAAGGCGATTGTATTTGCACAAACAAGCGTTTGAATGAAAAAGTAGGAACTGTCACATTTGCAAGGTTTTATACGAGGTTATTAGCATATTTTTTAGTCTGCTTAAGGCAAGAAATAAATGAAGTTACAGCGAGCGGTCGCTTCCGCTGCGCAGGAGAAGCGAAGCGATATTGCCTTTAAAAAGAGCGATGACGTCAGGGGAGGCAATCCGTGGCAGGGGGGCGTTTAGAGCGCAACACCGGCAAATTGCACATCATTCGCGGGGGTCAGTGGCCTGCTGTCAATTTGCGGGAGATTCCCGGAACTTCAGAGAGAGGTGGGATGTCCGTATTTTAAAATACCTGAACAAGCTGATGTCAAGATATTGAAGGGCTTTACTGTGGGCCTATTAGTTCGGCACCCTTACGCATCCTTGTTGGCAGTCATAGGAGACTTCTTGGACATTTGTAGACATAAAGAACTAGACATTAAAGAGAGGACCCACAATATGGATTTCAGCAGTCAAAAATGTATACCCAGTCTAAATGCACTGACTTTCTATGTGAGCATTCCTTGCTGGCAGTTATATTGTCACTTGTTTTTGGAGATGAACAAAACGAGTTTGTAAAGCACACAAGGAAAGCTGCAGGGCTTAATGTCTCCCTTGAACTGTTGCAGGAAATGGCGTCTGGCCCTCCGTCGAACTTCTCCTGGGTCGAGCCAGGGAAGCTGGCCGGCATGGCAATGCCCCGCATGCCCGGCCATTATCAGTACCTGCTGGACAACGGCATCCAGCACCTGATCAGCCTCTCGGAGAGGAAACCCCCCTATCATGACACCTGCCCAAAGTTAACACTACATCACATCAAAATAGACGACTTTTGCCCTCCTAGAGACGACCAGATCGATAGGTTCCTGTGCATCGTTGAGGATGCTAACTCTAAGGGACAGGTAAGCATGATTTCTTACAGTTATTGCGCAAATAAATTGTTTATGCCTTATATCAGAGGTAGGCGATCTTATCCAGAAAGGGCCGCTGTGTATGTGGGTTTTTTCTGATGCTCCCTAATTAGATTACTAATTAGAGGACTAATTGGCTGAAGAGTCGTCACACCTGGGTTTGAACGGCTGACCTAAAGGTTATCCTGTAACAATGCATTATGTAATAATGCCGCATTTTGTAATGACTCGATAAAATCTAACAAATTTCAGTCGCACAATGAAATGTTATTACATAATGCGTTGTCCCACACTGTGTAACACCACATTATGTAATAATTCTACAAAATTTTACAAATATATAGACTACATTATAATTTTATATTGCAATATTACCCTGTTATTATTATCATCATTGTTATCATCATTAAATTAGTTACATTTTGTCGAGTTATTATATAATGTGGTGTTATATATCCTAAAAACATGCACGCAGGGTCCTTGAGGGTATGATTGCCCACCCCTTCCTTATATGCGTCTTCCATTGTGTCTGAAGGTGAAATCAGGACAGAATCCTCCACCCAGGCCCCTCCCTGCACTGCAGACTGGCAACCAAAGCCTGGCTTTGTCAGCCTCCGGGCCGCAGACACCCACACTGAGACTAGGCGAATTAGTGGTCACTACATGCAACAAGATAATCCCTGCATCAGCAAAACAAACGTCAGGCTTAAGCCAGACCCAATCATGTATTTTTATGTGAGAGTTACCAGGAAGGCCTTGTCATTTTTGGTAGTGTCCTACAAAATTTGGGTCGCATTCTGCACTACACAATCTAGTTTCATCTTAACGTTATACCTTAAAGTAACACCTGAACGTTTGAGGATTTTATTTGCACCGATATTTTTCAAGAATGGAAAAAAATCAAGCATTTAGCGCAATAGTTGTGGTTGCATGATTTGTCCCAGCTGGTCCTAATTGGTTAAGAGCTCCTCTCAGCTAAACATCTGCATAACTTCTGGGGTTTGTGGGTCTGAAAAACACTGCTTTATTTATAAGTAAAGCATGACTGTTATGCACAATTAGCAATGCCCAGGAGGTGTGGGCAGGCAGTTGACCTTTGTCCTCCAACAGTTAATTTTTCCCATAATCCTAAGGCGTTTTTGTTGCTCAGCTGTGCATTTCTATATATTTTATGTATATGCATAGAGAAACAGCACTGGGAAGGAGCTTTTTCAGCGCTCAGCAGGTTTACAGGTCATGCTAACAATTGCCCCAGGGTGTGGCCGTCCACTGTCTTCATGGCTACGGGAGAACAGGGACCATGCTGGCCTGCTACCTGGTGAAGAAGAAGAAGATCAGCGGTGTGGAGGCCATCAACGAGATCCGGCGGCTACGTCGCGGGTCCATCGAGACCCACGAGCAAGAGAAAGCAGTAGTGCAGTTTCACAGCCGCACCAAATAGAGGGCGAGATGGACATGTGGGAGTGAGTGTGGGGAGCCTCGAAGCCTGTACACTCTGTCTCCAGCTTCTCATGTCCGGCTCATGTGATCCCATGTTCTCCAGTTATATATAGCAACGTATCCATGGAGACTGTTGTACTGGAATTCATCACAGAAGATATATTTTTCCTTTGCTCCAGAAGTCCTCCTTCACAGGCTTGACTGTGATTTTAACCTTTAATTATGGGTAGTGGTTTTTCTGTCAGTTCATTTATAACTAGCTCTTCGTACATGTTTTTTATGTTTAACTGGGACAGATCACCTGTTAGGTACTGCAGGTTTCTTTCAAAGACAATTTGTAATATGATTATGAATTGTTTATATTGATTGTGAATGCCCATTATCAGAAGGATACGCAAAAAGTGCCTTCGATTGGTGTGCCATATACTAGGTTATACGGTAAGCTCATGTTCCCATGCCTGGTTTTCCTTTGTGATATGAACCTCTTTTTCAGGATTACCAGACCGACATTGTCGAAATATGACAACACGTTTGTTCATAAACGTCCATAAATGGTACCAAGTGCTTTGTCCTGAAAATAATTTCTCGCCATTCCTAAACCCGACGAAGGAGTCACATTAATCTTGTTTGTTGTCCTTGTAAGTGGAGAGATCAAGGAACACTATGAAAAGGGCCCTGTAACAAATGACAGGAAGTTCCTTGTTGGGATGCTGCATGGTTAGTCCTGACATTAGGGAGGCATTAGGGTTGTCTGGCAGGGCGTTTCTGTGGCAACGGTACAAGGGTTCAAGCGGTGCTTCAGCACGGCATGTGATCTGCAGTGCCCTGAAGCAGTCTGCAAACCAGCTATGTGGTCATGTGCATTAAATGGCCCTTTTGTAATACCCTGCATAGTTTTTGCTTGCTAGTAAGATATCACTTCAAGCAACGACCGAAATGTGACATACAAAGCTACTGTGTATTGCTTAATGGAAGGAGATTATCTCTTTCAGGGCCTGTGAGCCACCGAGGAATATTTTCATCCAGCCAGATTTGCTAAGTAAACAATTTAAACAAATGACAAGTTAGACGGGTTTGGCACTGTGTTCTCGTAAGATTTATGTGGGTAAATATTTTGATGAATTTTCATATACATTTCTTAATATTGAATATTCTTATTCAGAGTGGCTTCAGTTGAATTTTACAGCAAAATACAATTAGTAAAAAAACACAATAATAATACAGCAAAACAGTATACTTGGTTGGTCATAGCGATACGAATTACACTTTATTTGGTGAATAAGTGGTCTTGTGTATTGGGGAAAACTGAGATATTGTTATAGCAAGGAACACACCATATGCCTTTTAACAGAATGTGGATTCAAAATGATGGAAAATTAAAATTAAGTGCATCTTTTACAGTAATAAAATTACAAAAAAATGTGTACCAAAAATATGCTAAATATAATTTTATTGTTCATGATCCTGATTTTCTGTAGTGTCTGTATAATCTATGTAATGTAAAAATGAAAAAATACAGAAAAATATAAAAATGTTAAAATCAAAAGTTGTTAATTATATTCGCAACACAGTCAAGGTGAAGAAAAACACCCAGCCAACTTCAGTAAGCTGCAGACCACTATACTACTGAAATTGGATTAAGTTTGGGTCTCAAAGGTCAAAGGTCCCCTGGTTTGCTAGCCAATCACACAATATTTAAAAAAAAAAAAATGTATATGTATTTTAGTTAAACTATAACACACACTTTTTAAAATCTAAACATAATGTACATATTCAGGCAACTGCTAAACTAACAGAATTACAGCTATCTTGCTTTTATTAATGGATTTAAGTAATCTGCAAAAGTTGAAATGTTTTGTTCTTCTTCTGTTGTAGCTAAATTACTTGACTGGATCTTAATTTTGTGTAAAAGTTTAAGTGTAGCTTCACTGCAGTATTTTCACAGGGAAACTCAGATTAATGGTATATGTTTTTACAAGCACTAGATTTCGTGATCTTCAGACCCTTGTTCAAAATAAATTATGTGAAATGGTACATTATGATATACAAGACCTGCCTTTATAAATGCCTTCTCTGATATGTAACTGAAGTGGAATGTTTACGTGAAAATAGGACAATAGCATTTTACTTGAATCACATGATCCACCATTTTGCCCGTCTTTTCATATCATTCACTGTCACAGACCACCAAAACAGTCCTACCTAAATATCAAAGTCCAGTTTTCCAAAATGCAGTTTCCTGAAAACTAATATACTGTAATCTGTTGACTTATATCCTATCAAGTAATGTCCAATCATACTTATACCCCACAAAAGCCTTAATAAAATTTGTCGAGAGACATCCGAAGTAGACGCACATATTTGTGCGCAGTGTGTGGCAAGAACCAAAACAAACTGACTGCGCTGCTACTAAAGAGATTTAGTTAAATGTGGTGATGTTGTATCTTACATTATACAGTATATTTGACCTCTCCCCTTTAATGATCAAGATACGGGCTGAAACCCAGATGTATCTTTAAGATAAAAAAAAGAATTGATGACTGACTAGATGTTTTAAAGCAGTTTTGAGCATTTTTAGGGCATTCATTAATAACCTGAAGATAGGTCCAATCATATTTCTACTGTACACATTGTATTTTGCAAGTTTTATCAAGAAAGAAGGTTGCATATACAGTGGGGCAAAAAAGTATTTAGTCAGCCACCAATTATGCAAGTTCTCCCACTTAAAAAGATGAGAGAAGCCTGTAATTTTTATCATCTCTACTATGAGAGACAAAATGATAAAAAAGAAATCCAGAAAATCACATTGTCTGATTTTTAAAGAATTTATTTGCAAATTATGATGGAAAATAAGTATTTGGTCATCTACAAACAAGCAAGATTTCAAGCAAGGCTCCTCTGTCCTCCTCTCGTTGCCTGTATTAATGGCACCTGTTTGAACTCATTATCAGTATAAAAGACACCTCAACCACAACCTCAAACAGTCACACTCCAAACTTCACTATGGCCAAGACCAAAGAGCTGTCAAAGGACACCAGAAACAAAATTGTAGACCTGCATCAGGCTGGGAAGACTGAATCTGCTTTTTTTTCTCATTTTGTCTCTCATAGTTGAGGTATACCTATGATGAAAATTACAGGCCTCTCTCATCTTTTTAAGTGGGAGAACTTGCACAATTGGTGGCTGACTAAATACTTTTTTGCCCCACTGTATGGTAAAAAGCATTGATCCTGACATAAACTCACATTGCTTTGTGATTGGCTCTGCCCCACTTTCCCATTCCTTGCTGGGGGAGGTAACTCTGCCTCCCCATGTTCTGTCCGTTCAGCTTTTTCGGAGCTCGTGCAGCGACATGGCTGGCCTCTATCCATTTGCATGTACCATTTCAACTCTGGCAAAAGTAACAAAACACACATGAAACCAGCTAAAACTCTCAAACCTGCTCGTCTGTTGTTGAGCCAGATGCAATTCTCTCTTCAGCAACTTAAAACTTTTCCACTTGCTACAATCTTCCCTGGAGGAAAATTCTTAATTTCACATACAACGCTTTGCACTCAAATTAGTTCATTTCACTGTTGGAAACTAACTCTGGCCTCATACATGCAATTTCTGTTTCCAAGAACATCACTTAAGCTTTAGGGTTCACGTTCATTCAGTTTTCTGTGTGCTTCAGTGAATGGGTGTCTTCCTTCATAGATATGGAGGAGTAATTTCTCAGGTCTGGCATACAGATCACTTCCCGATATACTGAAAGTCTTTTTTTAACGTGACACTGGAAACACGGAATTGGGCAAATTGAATATTATTTTTAAAAAACAGAATTATTTACCTTCTCAGAGCTTCTATGTCCTCAGTACTCTCAGGCAGATCAATACCTTTTGTCTCAGGCAAGAGAAAAACCAGAGCCCCATAGATCAAAGACATGAGTCCTGAGGAGAAAACAGCAGTATGCTTTAAAGTGCTTCTTTATGTTTAGCTTAGCCGAAGTGTAGCTTGCACCACACCTTACCGTATAGAACCATTGGAAGCTCTGTCCACACGCTAGCTAACCTGAAGAGCAGAAACGGGGCTGCGATCCCACCAATGTCACTCAGAGACGACACCACAGAAACACCAAGGTTCCTAAGGCGATTCATCATAAAACACTGTACACATCTGCACCATTTCTGACAGAGCTGTAATATTCATTGCTTTTCAATTGTATGCAAATACAGAATAAATTTTTATAATCTCTCGCCATTATTTTTTCCCCCAATATCTTTTTCCAAAAGCGATAGGTCTTTACCGTAATGTTGTGGGATAAAGTTCAGTACTGATTAGGTACACAATCTCAAAGCCAAGTGTTATTCCAAGTCTTCCAATGACAGCTATTGTGGTCTTCAGCCATGAGATATCTATATGGAACAATAACAGACATGTCCATTGTTATATATTTTATATATTTATATATTCTCCATCATTAAAGCCTTGCTTTGTGCACTGGAGCACAGTCGTGGTGGAACAGAAACAGCCATTCCCCAAACTGTTCCCACAAAGCACATAGTTGTCCAAAATGTCATATGCATACATGGGAAGTGCTTTTATACCTTCTGGTATACGTGCTTTTATACATGGTTTTATACCTTCTGGTATACATGCTTTTGTACATGCTTTTATACCTTCTGGTATACATGATTTTATACCTTCTGGTATACATGCTTTTATACCTTCTGGTATACATGCTTTTGTACATGCTTTTATACCTTCTGGTATAAAAGCAGTGGCCAAACAGGACAGCCCTCCAATGATGTTAGATACTGCGAAAGGGATTCTGCGGCCGAGCCAATCCACGGTCAGGTAGAAGAGCAGAGCAGAGGGCAGCTCCACCACGCCGGTTATGAAGAACTCCAGGTGCAGGTTGCCCCAAACGATGCCGGTGCGCATTATCAGGCCCTGGTAGACCACTGAGCTGGTAAACCTGGAGAAGTGTCCAAAGCAGAGCTTAGGTATGTCCTGCATTCAACCTACAGGCCGTGAAATAGCAGCAGACGTTTGAAGGCTCAGTCCGCAGTGCCTCTTCGTTCAAGAAAATGGACCTTTTAGGCTTTTATGGGGCGACAGCTTACATGATCCATTAGTTACTAAGGAGTATGGATGGATACTGCGGTATTGTGCAGTGAAGAAAACATTAAGAAGTTACAGAATTGGCTTGGGGAGAAATTTATACCTGCCTAAGGTAGAGGTTGTTTCTTTGTGGACAGTGTGTGATAGATACAAGCTATAGTTGGCAATAGGCTGTTATTAAATATACAGTCATTCTGTTTTAACAGAGTCTCTTATATTCAAGCAGTTGCTTGGGTATTACGATATCCAGCTGACTCATGTGATCGTCAGTGGTGTAGATCACACTAACTGGCGTAAGATCTCTGTAACAATGGTGCTCTATATAATCCAAGATCTTTAGATCACATGAACATAGTGCTTTTCAATATATTTATTTAATAAATCATTGCCTATTCATTAGTGAAAAGTTTCCAGGTTCTTACCATGCATACATCAAGATTAAAGTGATCTTCTTCATCTGAGGAGTCTTAAAAACATCCCAGGGAACTGGGTTGCTTGATAAATTATCCTCAAGTCCAGGCTGTACTAGTTGTATCTGAAATACACATGTGAAATGTGTGTTTTAATAAACAGAAAAGGAAAGTGTAGGAGGGGATGAGGGCGATGTTGGAAAGAATGAGCTTTTAAGCTTCTAGTTTATACTCTATTGTATTGCCTTAATGTGATGAATTGTACAGAATGTGTCTATAACCTTTCACCAAACAATTGCAAACACACTCACCGTAATGTAATCTTGTGGGAGGGATTTTCCGTTCTTTTTGGCCATATGCTTGACTATCTCCATGGCCTCTGTGGTCCTTTTCATAGAGAGGAGCCATCGTGGGGACTCTGGAAGGAGCCTTCAGAGGAAATAAATCCCTACACAAAGTATTCTGGTCATATGTGACTTAGAGAAGCCTATGACAGGCATCCTGTCCGGGGTGTCCCCTCACTTATGACCTGTGCTACTTGTCATAGGTCCCCAATCTCTCCCATGACACCATCTTGGATATTTACTCGGAGAATGGACGTATGGAGAAACTTTTTTTTAAAGAAAAAGAAAAATTCATTGATGCTTTATGAAATTTTTAATCAAGAAGCAGCACCTGTGATTCTTATGTACTGTATGAACACAGTCACACTCTTTTTCACTATTCCGGATTTTCTGCTGCTAATCTGATCCAAACTCTATCCTGTATGAAGACACTAGACTGCAAATGAACTAATTTGCAGCTGAATGAATTAGACTTGATGTCTCAGCGGCACAATAAAGTGCCAATGAAATCCTTTTTTATTATGAAGTGGAACAAATCCAATCTTGGACAACTCAGAGTCGCGAATGAGCAGCACTGCATGTCAGGACAGAACTTCTTATTTTTCGGGTGTCAGTATATATGCGAGGGGGGCTGTACAGGTGCTGCAACCTCACCTGGGTATTTCACTTGGGTCATCAGCACTGAAGGGGAAGCAAAGGTCTGTAACCTGAAGGTTATTAGGTCCAAACCCCCAAGTGATGTCTGCCTTAGATGAGTCCCTGAGAGTAACAAACACCCCAGACACTTCCTGTTTTTGCTCCCAGAAATGTGGATTGACTGGTAGGGAGCAGGGAGGGAGCAAAAACGTGGACTGTCTGGGGGTCGCGAGGACCAGGTTGAGAAACACTGTAGTGCAGTATCTAAGAGCAAGGTAAAAATCCCTGCTTTTGCAGCGTCATTAGTCATGTAGTGATAAATAATCACAAAACAATCACAGAATAATTTAATGCAAACTGATAAAACTCTGAATTTTATCTGTGTTTTTTGAAACAAAACTTTAATTTTTATACAGGTAAACAGACAATTGGCACCTGGCTTTAGGCCACACCCCCTTATGGTTCCCCCTTGTTCTTTGCTTTGGAATAAGAAAAAGTGATAGCTAAGCATCTTAAGAGTGATCTTATTTTAAAGACCCACCTACCAGTAATATACCAAGAAGAGGAAACATGGAGCTGTTATGGAGAACTGCAGCATCTTCCATGACGGGATGAGGTAGGCGATTCCCGGCAGAATGATGACCCCGGCGGTGAAGAATAATTGGGCCACGGTCCCCACCAGTCGCCGCTGATCGGAGCCGACGATCTCAGTTACTGGGTGATGAAAAGGGAACGGCCCGTGTTAATTGCATCCCTGCCCCGGCAACCTAATTAGGTGCAATGAGCTCATCCGGTGTTACCCGGCCGAATCCCATTAAAGGAACAGCGGCGGCCCTCCAGCCAGAGGCTGTGAGATGCGGCGCTCTTACCCAGGACGTAAGCGGACATCCATGCCCCTTTTCCAAAAACTCCCTGGATGATGCGGATCACCAGAAGGACTATATAATTCGGGGAAAATATCATCCCTATACCAGAGATCCCAAGTCCAAGAATGGATATAAGGAAACAGAGCTTTCGGCCGTATCTAAAAAGAAAAGTCAGTGATTTTTAGCGGGACTGGTTCAAGTTAGCGATAAGCTAACAGCATTAGCTTTAGTTGTACAAAATGATTAGGTCAAAGGTACAATTTATAGATTTGGAGAGTTTAAAGCCCATAAGGTCTTATCAGTTATAAGGTTATACTGTATATGTCAGTTCTAACATCAAGCATTAAACTCTATACTGTATATGAAAGTTTTGATGTCAACATTTTCCAAATTGCTAAGTGTTACTCAGGCAAATACAGGCGGGGCGAACAAAAACTGAATCTTGATATCTGAATAAGATTCACCCCATTTTAAAATGAAATAACAAAACTAGTGTGATGTGCACGCTTTCTGCCATATGACCGGTCCGTGCTCTTGTAACTCCTAACTGTTTTTTGGTTTGTGTGATGTCCTGGGATTTTTTCAGCCACATATAAAAACATCATACGCCTGTTCTAACTGAGTTCCTACCTGTCTGCTCCATATCCAATCACCAGAGCCCCCAGGAGTAAGCCGACATTTAAAAATGCCTGGTTCAGGTCCGCCTGCCATGCATTCTCACATACCAACTGAAACTGCACAAAATTATATCATTCAATAAAAAGAAATATCTATCTATATCTCCATTTTCCATAGCTACTCATTCAGTACAGGGCTGCAATATTAATCAAAATAATATACCAAAGTATCAAAAATATCAATCAATACGCAATTCGCCGATTCAAGGATATGCTTTGTTTTTAATAATTATTTTTTTTTACATTTTTTACATCAATTCTTGAGTCATAAAAGTAAACTTTTTAGTTTTTTTGTGAGTCTGCTGAGGTAACATGGCTGGTGATGTAACAAACATCCACTTAACGGCTTCAGATTTTAAAAGTCTACCTCAGAGACAATGGTGGAGACTGATGGGTCAAATGCCCAGCCTTTGGTGCAGGGAGCCAGCCGAGTAGTGTTGGGGGAGTTCGGGTCATCCTGCGGGTTGCTGCAGCCGACCCCAGTGATGTTCCAGTCCACGTCAAACCTCTGACAGCTACTGAAAGTGTCCAGCGTCGATCGGGGTGCCGTCAGCTGCCTGAACTCCTCCTCTGTCCAGCCACACATCTCCTGGATCCTCTCCCCTCCTGGTTCCCGGCACCAGTGTCCCGGAGTGCTGCCCAAAAACACGACACCCACATAAAGGAAGGCGAAGAAGATTCCGGTGAGGCATGACAACAGGCAGAGCCTTTTCTGATAAGGCCCGAACTCTCCTACGGCGACCAGCAGCTCGTCAAAGGGCAGCATTGTGCCTGACTGTGCGGGATGAAAGTAACGAGTCTCTCCTCTTATAGGAAAAGAGGAACGAAAAAAACTTTACAGATTCCCAAGCACACATGCGCAGCCATGCTAAGGTGAGCAGCACGGCACTGCATTGCTGCACGTTTCACGCAGTGAAAGCCCTTTACCCACAAAAAAACTGTGAGGAGAAATGGCATGCTTCAATGCAGTGCCCAGCTCCAAACCTGCCTTTTTGGCTCACAGAAGATATTTACACTGGAACAAAACAAAGAGGTGCTCTTGCATATTTAAATCCTCTACAAAGCAAGGCAGTGAGAGAGTGCAGGCTTTGTTTTTTTTTTAAATACAGCCACACAATATACAGACAAAAAATACACATCGCAAACAAAAATGCTGCTAAAATTACAAATGTACCCATAAATGAATGTGTTTAAAAACACATTTCCCATAACTTTTTTTTTGCAAACATATGTCCTTTGTGGAATTTCCTAAAATATCAAGGATTTACACAGTTTCAAGCAGGAAAGGAAACAAAAAAAAATTATATATATAGTATATTTAAAAATATATTATATTGTGATTCCTATATTAAACAGGCAAAAATATGCTACTGTCATCCACATACAAATCAAATAATTAAAAATACCCACACTTTTTCCTACGCTCAGTACAAAATCCTTAATCATGACAGACAACAGAACCTAATCAGCTGGAGAGCCATGCAGGATAACTTACAATGGAGCATTGTGCTGTTTGAAATGAACTTCTACTAGGAGAAACTTCTCTTTCTCAGTTTAGTCGTGCTCTGGCGGGAGTTTGGAGAGCGCACTTCAGCCGGGGGCCACAAAGGACGCCCAGATGCAAATGCAAGATACAGGAATCGGACAAAGACGACGGCTCTTTCTCCTCCCCTAACCCTTTACCAAGTCTTACAGGCCAATTACGGTGTGAAAGCATCAATTCTATGTACACTGTTTCAGGCAGACAGTTGACAAAGTCTTGCAAGCAATTTAGACACGGGAGGCCAAAGACTGTTTAGCTGCTCATAAACAAGATTGTCTCCTCTGAGCCTGGTCCCGCCAATTAAGTATGATTACATCTGCATGTTTGCCTTTTCTTAAGAGTAATTCAAACAGCAGGTCCTTCCTTTTACAGTATGTAAAGTCATTGCACTGTATGAAAGTTTAATATCAAGTTAGGTAAGTTTCGCAATAGTGCTTAAAAAATTGTGTTATGTCCAAGTCTTCTTTTTTCAAAGATGTTATCACATAGCAACGGTATGTCTGTCCATCCATTTTCCAACCACTTTTTTTTGGTCAAGGTCATAGGGCAGGGAGAGGATCCCTGGCAGCAGAGAACAGAAGGTATAGGAACACCCTGAACAGGACACCAGTCCATTCAGGACACGCACATGCAACTGTGATCAATATAGAGATGTCAGTTAAAATGCCTTTGAACCGTGGCAGTAATAAGGTAATATAAATGGTATAAGACAATCAGCTTTTTTGTGTTATACAAATGTGGTTACATGTTTTTTTTTTTACTATTATTACTTAAGAATTTTAAAAGTTCATTTTACACCACTAGATGTCATTCTCACACATCTAGCTGTGGATTATATAAAGATCCATTAATCCGTCCATCTTCTCTTATCCTTGTCAGAGTCTCTGGGGAGCCTCCAAGGTAACATGTGATGCAAGGAGAGTACACACCCTGGACCGAATAGGGTTATAAATAAATTTTGTAACAATATACAATAATAAACAAAGCATAATGAATAAATATTTCAAGATGCTACAGTAATGTAAGTAACATACTATGTCCATGAATATCTCAAAATATACTTAAAATGTAACAATGAAATATAACACAAATAAATGATGTAGCAATTGATATGGAACAGTCCATCGACTGGTGAGAGGCTGATTATAGACGACATCACCTCGTCAAACTTTTGTCATCTTCCATCATCTTTCTCCAATCCTTGTTCCATTGCTTCAACAACTTAATTTTCAATAATTTAGACTCATAATTTCTATTTAAATCGTAACTTGCAGCACCCAAAAGTCTTGTATCTGGCAGGGTTTGTCTACCTTAGGTTTTAAATACACACAACCACACATACACACACACCTGCACATTCACTTAATTAGTTGGAAAGGCATTACCTTTGATTGATTGTTGTCAATATATCGAGTGTGAAACATACAGAAAGCAAATTTATTGTGCATATGTGATAATATTTTATCAAATATTTGTATATAACTTTGCATCACATTATATTAAGATCTCCATTACAACAGTTTCAAAGGCTTTATTAAATATTTAGAGGTTTAAGATCTATACTGTTAGTTTTATCAGTGTCAAGCCAGTAGTAGCTTTCCAAATATACAATGTGTCACCCGAAGTTTTGCCAATATGAGGAAAATGAAAACCACCAGGAGTTCACAAAACCAGCAACCATATCAAGCCTTTATTGGATGTTTATTTTGTGGGGGAAAAGCAAAAATGGAGACACACATACCCAGAAATTAAAAATGATGATAAAAAAAAAGATTTTTTGGAAAATAACAGTAGCTTATCTCAAGAAATCAAAGACAGACAGGCTGTCTGTTGAAGGTCAGAGCTGACTTATTTTTGTAGATAATTTTTGCAAACAAGAAAACATAGTCTTGCAATGAATATTAGATTCACAGCAATAGCAATGTGGACCAACCACCAATGTTTGTTACCCATCCCTCATATCCTAATGGATGGCCTCCAGTTTATTGTCTGTTTCTTCAGTCTTGGATTGAATAGGGGCTTCCTGGGCGTTAGCGGTCTGGTCTTGACCTGCTGAGTGTTCCTCCTGCTGCACCTCAGTGCATTGGCTTGAATTTGCTTCCTGGTTAGATTCCTCCGAGGTTGTGAATGACGTTGCCATCTCCTGCAATATGGCTTGTTCGACCTTTAGGCTGGCTAGCTTATGAGCGAGGAGAGTCTCAGCAGCCGTCGTGGATACCTCCAAGTGTGCGTGCTCAGAAGCATTCTCGCCTGGTAGCACCTCTTCTTTCGCCTCCACCTTCACCTCGTCACCTGGGAGCTGCATCCCCTGGACCTTCTGGTGCAGGTCCTTCCTCTCCTCTTGAAGTGCCCGACACAGCTTCTCCAGCCTTTGGATCTTCTGAGTGCAGAGCTCCAACTCTTTGTCTCTCAGTGTTTTCTAGAATGCAATAAAGACCGGTTTCTCAATTCTAAGATGCGCATGAAAAGTAAAATAAATGAATCCAAAGAACTTCTTTTCATTTTTTTTCCACAATGGCATAATGATTTGAAAAGCATAAAAACTGAAATAACAAGCATCACCTCTTCAACCATATTTACAAGAGCCTTATTGCAGCCTTCAAATCGTGTTCTCCAGGTATTACACTCCTTCTCCAGCTTCTTAATTTTCTTTGACATCTACAAAATATTATATATTTAGTGTGTCTTTATTACTGTATATATTATGATACAGATGGCCATGAATTGTTCAATGACATTTCATGTACATTATTTTCGGGTGGACTAACCTTCTCCATATCTTGTTTAAAAGTGGAATAAATATCTTTGCTCTTGGACACTGTGCCCTGGAACTCATCAAACTTCTCAGAGTACATGGAGAGCTGAGAAAGATTCAATGTTACTTGTAAACCACAAAGGAAAATGTATTGCTTTGGAAGATCAAAAGGGAAAATTGTTCGATGACAGACAGTGTGATGGATTTTCACCTGGGCCTTCATCGTACTCTCCTGCTCCTTCAGGATTTTCACCTGCATTGTTAACTCAGCAGTCTGTTTGAGGAGCTGCGGCCAAATTAAAACCAGGGGATATTCATAAAATTGCATTTAAAATAGAAAAAAAAAACACACATTGTCTCAGTCAAGTACATGAAGGAGTTAAAGTTGTACAACTAATGGTAGGTAAGTAAACACGGATGTAACCATATTTTACAATTTGTTTCGTAAAATACACTCTGTCCATATTGTCATTTGTACGCTAAACAAATCTCGTACGGTTAATATTTCTGTGCCACTAGTACGACTCACACATTCTTTTTCATTCTTGTGTTTCTCCCCCTCTTCCTTAATCAGAAGTTTTGCCTGTTCAAGTTTGGTCTCGGCTAATTTCTGCTGCAGGTCGCGGTGTTTGAAGACTTTTTCCAAGTTCTGAAAGAGAAAAGTGAGGCAAATGGAGATTTTACTCAATGTGCAGAGTGTCCGTGTAGATCACACCAGTCCATTTTTTGCTCGGTCTCAGTTACTCCTTCTTCAGTCCAATCAGATCAGCTTTCACAGAACAAAATATGGTTACCTTCAGAGAACTTCAGTTCTCCACAAATGAGTTGTAACTTTCCTTAAACGCTAAGGGTCTAAGGCTGACTTACCGCCTCTCGCTGGTCATACTGTGCAATAAGCCCTTTCAGCTTCTCCGCCAGGTCACTGTTCTCCTTACACAGCTTGGTGTTTCGGTCACTGTGCTCCTCAATTTGGGTCTGTATGTCCGTCAGCGTGTTCTGGAAGTGCGTGGTGATCTCCTTGCGCTTCAGATCATCCTCGCGACACCTCTGCAGGGTCTCCTCCTACAGCCACGATGCACGTGAGAAAACACCAGCCAGTGAGATTCACAAAGAAACCAAGTAAAAATCAGTGACCACCAAAAACAATCAATGCATTAGTATAGTGGTCAGCGTCCCTGTCTGTTTTGTGGGGTTGTGATCCCATTGTGAGGAATGTTGTGTACTGTTTTCTTTTTGGATATTGTGGCACAGTGGATTAGGCCTCTATGTGTGTGACTGGAAGGTTGTTAGTTCAAATCCCTTCCTTGGCAGAATGGTTACATGTTGATAATTGTGCCAGGCCCTAAACTCCCTGAAATGCTCCAGAGCATTGGACAAATGTCTGACTAGAGCCAGGGGTGCCAAAAGGGGTGTGGGAGTTGGGACAATTCCAAGACAGGGTCACTGAAATATCATTCATTTTTTAGCTTTCAGTTTCTGCACCCACTTGCTCTATTCAGGGTCACGGTGGGTCTGGAGCCTATCCCAGAAGCTACAGGCACAAGGCAGGGAACAACTCACATGCACTTTGGTAACTCCAGTTCACCTCAGCATGTTTTTGGACTGTGGGGGGAAAATGGAGCACCCAGAGGAAACCCCATGATGTGAAGAACATGCAAACTCCACACACACAGAACCCAGGCAGTGACTCGAACCCTGGTCCCAGACGTGTAAGGCAGCAGTGCTAAACGCCCCACCCCTCCCCAAAGAAATTTGAAATAAAATTGAATTGGTCTGGGTTGGGGGCCCAAAATCTCTTGCAGCACCCCCGCTCAAACCTTCGGTCTGCGTGTGTCTCAGAAGCGAGCATGATGGGATGTACAAAAAAAAAACAAACTCCAATGTACTTGTGCAAACAAACATCATTTCATGTTAACCCAACCTTGAGCGTTTTGTTGTGTCTCTGCAGCTCCCTGCACAGCCCCTCCAGTTTGCTCCGAGCTAAGACCGCCCGGCTGTGCTCGCTCTGCAGCAGGTCCTTCTCCTTCATGACCTGCACCAGTTTCTTCTGCAGGACCTTCAGCTGCTTCTGGTCTGTGCGGTGTTCCTCCAGCTGTGAAGGACGTGGGCATGAGAGATTCCCCTAACCTTCTATAGGACGTATCTCAACAGCAAAGGACTTTTACTTCAAACATATATGCCTCAGTTTTATTAGTTCTTCATAACATTTTCTTATACAATTACCCATTAGTATTATTATAGCAAAACCTGAAACAAAAGACTAAAATTATACATAAAATTCTTTCCTTTTCTTCATTTCACGCTTCAAACTGGTCACATCATCCAATTCAGCCATGGATTTATTTCTGCTTAATTGCGGCAAATGAACAAGAACTGTCATTATGCAATTTGTTAGTCAGACAGACATAAAAAGTCAAAAGGTCATCTTCTTTTAAAGTGTTCTTTGTCAAGCTTATTTTTATTACGGCTATATTTATTTGCTATCGATCGAGGCTGGCCTGGAGGGCCACTCACCAGTTCAGCATGCTTCTTGATAATTGCCTCGAGTTTTGCTTCTGGAGTGCTGAGCTTGTTCAAATTTTGCATCAGAATCATTCCCTCCTTCCCTGCATTAACAGAGAAGGTCACACGGCCCTTTTCATCTAATCCCACGAATATCCTTGATATGGATTTGAATATACTCAAGTAGAATAGCACTTAAATCCATCTAACCAGGTGATCGTGCATTTTAATCACCAAGTCATCACTATGTTTTGAAACTGGGTTGCAGTTGGATGTATCCATCACAGTCTGAAAAATGGTCGTTTCAGCATTTCAGTACAATTTCAGTCTTTATTTTGTGGTTCCATTTAAGTCTCTCCATAGATGTTTCATTTTTCTTTTCTGTTCAGATATAATTATTTGGGTAAGTCCTTGTGAATTAGTTCCCGATGCTCCGTGAATACCCACCTAAAGCCTTCAGCATCTTCTTCTCCAGTTTTTGGTCCTTGCCCATGCTGGTGTCCATCATGCCGGTGACCACCACATCCTGCTCTCCGATCAGTTCTTCAGGCTCCTCAGGCTCCACCAGGCTGGCCTCTGACTGGTACGTACTGATGATGTCCTCCAGTTGCTGGTTTAACTCTTCCGTCATGTCCACACATCGATCTGCGGTGCTGCAGGCACCAGCGGTGACCTCCGAAAGTGTGGCTTGGTTCTCCATTCTACCAGACGTGCCTGGAAAATAACTTTGCGTGAATAATTCCAGAACAGAACTGGAGAATCATTCCACTCGAAATTGGCCACGTCAAATGTGCATAACTATCATGAATATCGGGTTCTGTGGTGACTGCCATCCCATCCCAGATTTCTGCTGCCCTGTATTTTCTGGGATAGGCTCCAGGCTCTATGTGGCCTTGTACTGAATAAGTTAAAAGTTGGGATGGATGGATGGTTCCCAGGTGGCCACCTCATGACACTGACATAGAGGAGAAAGCTGGATCAGCCAGTCCCTGGAGCAATTGGGGTTAAGGGCCCAATGGTGGAATCTCACTGCTGATCCAGGGATTTGAACCAGAGAAACCCCCCACCCCCCAAAGAATTACTATGAGTATTTTTTTGTTTAAGTTTTTTTTGGTCAGAGCATAATGCGATATATGATTTTTTTTTTTTTACTTTAGATGTCTTTATAATTATTTTAAAATGTAGAAAATTGTACAAGTAAACCTTAAAGTGGGTGTGTCCAAACTTTTGACTGGCAATGTACCTTGACCATTTTTTTAATGCAGGTCTTGAACAATCAGCAAAATAAGAGCAAAACACACAGTTGTATGTCATGGTATGAAAGACAATATTTTGATTACAGTGACTTTGTGGTAAATGCCTCATCCTTTCAATGTATTGCTTTAAAATGAAAAAACAAAACATGAATATATATGAGAATCCAAAGTAGATCAATGTCGGTGATCAGTAAATATATACTTCCTGACCCTGGAAAGTTAATACAGAAGTACTGTGCCAATTTTTCCAAAATATGCTTTGAATGTCAACCATGTATGCAAATGGTTCCTGTAGCATTCTGTTCTGAAAAGACCTGAGCCAGAGGTCATGTAGTATTTCTTCCCCCCTGTTTATCTGCAGGAAGTTAGCTCTCCACTCTGACCCTCCCCCATCTCCAACACCCCGTCTGATTCCACAGGCAGTCACATGGCACCTGTTCCAGTGCCATAGTCTATTTTAGGAACGTCTTAATATGGTCAAGCTATTTTTTATTCCAGCCTTGTCCTTACTGCAGTCAGTGATAGTACGGTATAAAGCATAAACTCAGAGCCCACTACAAACCTGCACGCTGAATTGTAACGGGATTTACGCTGGAGCCAAAGTGTCTTCACTCTCAATGTTCAAGCTGAGCTAGTTTATTTCAGATAGACTTGTTGCATATTGCTTTTGTCCTGTCTGAATGGAATATACTATTTACATGTGTCTTAAAGACTTTGTACATCTTGACTTACAGGTTCACAAACCATGATTCACTCCCATGTAAAATACTATGCTTTGGTAAAATGTATGTCTGTGCGTCTGTGTGTCTGTGAGTGTATGTGTGTGTGTGTGTGTGTGTGTGTGTGTGTGCTACCTGCTAAAGAATTCCTGGCTACTAGAGACTCAGGCGAGTCACACAGTTAACTGCACTCAGTAATTTAACTGTTCCTATGCAAACGAGAAGCTGTGCTGTCCTCAGAGAAACGTGCTAAATTAGCAGCACACTTTCTGTACAAAAATTGCAGACCACACAGAGGAGAGACCATGGAGCCGCAACTTACCGGGACCAGAGGGGAGAGAGAAGAGAGGGAAGTAAAGTGAGGTCCCAGAGGTAGGCAGCATGGGGACAGCTGTGACAGGCAGGGCTCAAAATAACCGGGAGGAGTAGCTTCTGCAACGCTAGGCTTGTGTGGGACAGAGGGGTTTTCTTAGGATGGTAACCTGCATGTTCTTGTCACAAAATAAAAATGAAGTTGGGGGGGTCATAGCCAACCTTAACCCCTCCCCAGCCCTAACCTTAACCATAAGAAACCAAACAAAATACAAGTTTTTTGGCATTTTTAGTTTTTCGATTGATGTATACCTGGGCCTTACACAGAAACACACACATTTAGATTTAAATTGCATGAGTGTATAGGTGTGCATGTGTGAGTGAATGGTGTGAGTGAATAGTGTGAGTGAATAGTGTGAGTGTGCCCTCTGATAGGGTGGCACCCCATCCTGGGTTGTTCCCTGCCTTGTGCCTGTAGGTTCTGGAATAGGCTCTGGATCTCCAGCAACCCTGTGTGTGTGTGTGTGTGTGTGGATTATGTTTATATTACATTGTGGGGACCAAATATTCCCCACAATGTGATAAAAACCTGTTATTTTGACATTGTGGGAACCATTTTTCAGGTCCCCACAAAGATTTGTGAATGCAATCAAAAAAACTAAAAATGCCAAAAAGTCTCATATTTAGTTTGGTTACTTATGGTTAAGGTTAGAGCTGGGTAGGGCTTAAGGTCGTCATATTCGGACTAGAGTTTTCCCCATAGAAATGAATTGAAAGTCCCTACAAAGATATAATTACAAACCTCTGTGTGTGTGTTTGTGTGTGTGTGCGTGTGTGTGTGTGTGTGCATAATGCATTATGGGAGAATTTAATAATACATGTGCATTTGTTGTGTATATCCATATCCATTTGCTAAGCATTTATCACAGGAAGGGCGGGAGTCTGTCCCAGGCCACTCAGGACGCAAATAAATTAAAATTATGATCGATCATTGTTCAGTGATGCCCCAACTGCACTGCATTTCGTAGCAGGTTTTCCTCCATCTGTGTTATGCAACAGTCTCCTTTTCTGCCGACAAAGAGCTTAGTGGGGATTATTGCGGGACCACGTGTTCTTTTGTTTTTCACTTTTGTGTTGTCTTTTTTCCTGCCAAATGGCTAAATTGATGAAGGTGTAAATAAACAAGGACTTTTGACAGCGCAAGAATGAGACTTGGACTCTGTCTAATGTTGACAGATGCACTATGAAGGGAACACGTGGTACGATAGATCTGACCTCGGCTAGTCGAGGCTTGACTATATCAAAAACTTTTATGAGGGATCACATAGTTGCAACTGCTGCAACTTTTCTGTTTAAAAATAAACTATTTATGGAGGATATGTATTCATTCTGTGGTACGTCTATTAATTAAAAATAATTTGCACCTAATAAATGCAATAGAAACTGATCTTAAGTTGCACTGTAAGTTCTGCTCTCAGGATATAAGCTCTTTCTGTGTGTGTTGGCTAAGTCTCTCCGAACAATCTGCTTCTTTTGCTTTTCTGCTTTTATTTAAGCTGAAGCCTCCTAATGTGGTTGGTCCCTTACACATTCTCTTCTTTAGCTTGGCTCACATGCTCTTCTGTAGAGTCATGGGCTTCGGGGTTTATGGCAATGAAGTGCTTCGCTTCAGATGTGATCCAGACCTCAGGGAGACCAACCTCTACTGTCATCATCACTTCAGGCCGGTAACACCTCAGGTGAGTGATAGGTCGGGAGGAAAGTGCCCTTCTTAATAACTGAATCCCTGCATCGCACAGCTGCTTATTAAGACACATATGAGCCTGAGTTCATCCCAAGCAGCACAGGGCACAAGACAGGGGACTCACGCATAATACTGGCAGTTTTAGAGATGCTAATTAAGCAGGAGATCTTCAACCTCCACACACGCAGGGCTGGAGCCAGGAAAGGAGCCTCCTATGCAGGAGATGTGAAGTTACCTTGCTGCCCCCAGAGTCACTGTGCCAACTAGTTATTAATACTAGGGAGGACTCCAATATAAGCAGAAGAGGGAGTTGGTTAGGGCCCCCAAATTACCTGTGTTGGTAGGGGGGCCTCCCAACTAAGGCCTAGGCCCCCTGATGAGGTGGAGCTGATTCCGCCTCTGCATGTTTGCGCCGTAGACAAAAAGTTCAGCCTCATCTTTACTTTACTGCAGCTACGGTGTCGCTGCGGGTAGCAGAGGTTTTCTCAAACACTTTGTTGGAAATTCTTTTGTTTGACGGGTCAGTGATTATCCTGCTACTGCCAAATGAATTTGGAAACACACAGTAAGGCTGTGGTACATTAAGGGTAAGTGTGACTATGAATTACCTGCCATTATTCATTATTTCATTCAGATATCACTGTATGTTATTATCTTCATTGATATCTCTAAACGTATAAATGACATATAAACTTATACTGCTTCTGTAAGACTTTTATGTTTCAAAATAGTGGGAAGTGTGTACATATGAGGCCTAAACGTGTTTTGCGGACATTTGTGCAACCTCAAACACATTTACAATAATAATTTCTATTACATGGTATTGTTTGTATGGATACTGTGTGGTCAGTTCAGCATGCGCTCGTACAGTATACCATGTATATTTCTACTTTTTTACATTGAATTTTCTCAACTATTTTTTTACATTACATTGGAAATTCTTGTCCTGAAAAATATAACAATCAGGATTTTGACCATTTAGCATGCCATGTTGTTTTATGTTATCAAAATCACTGAAATCCTTTTCTCGTGCCCCTTTTACACGATTATTCAAATTATTACAATTAGCTAAAATCATAAATTATTATTGTGCATGTGTATATTGTGCCACCGGTTAAAACTACAAGTAGTTCCAGCAGATCGATAAATGGACATTGAAATCATCACCGCGTGACAAAGAAGCACATTTACGAAAATCAGACTTTACGGGCTATTTGGTTAACGTCCTTTTCATTTATTGCTATAGCGCCACTGAAGGTACGCACTGAAGAAAAGCACAGATTTACAAAGAGGGGCAGAAGAATAATCAAAAGAAATG
The DNA here is from genome assembly GCA_026776725.1 of Gnathonemus echidnorhynchus. Lineage (NCBI taxonomy): Eukaryota > Metazoa > Chordata > Actinopteri > Osteoglossiformes > Mormyridae > Gnathonemus > Gnathonemus echidnorhynchus. The sequence continues at coordinate 18,308,583 of JAODJU010000025.1, read as the reverse complement.
AACAAGTAGGAAAATTATTCTTAATTACACATAAGAAAAATACTAATTTTTGTTTATAATATCCTGTAAGTACTGTCTGTGTCAGTGTTTGTAGCCTCACAGCTACATGACATGATTCACAAGTAACAAAGTGCAGCGAGTATAGACAATAAGCAAATGACACAGATTTTTATATATACATACGTATACTATAGCCTACCTGTAACAGGATGTCCAGTTTAATTTATTCTGAGTTAAGGCCAACTGATTTTCAATGAATTGCCATTTAAATTCAATCCACTTAATCCAGCTAGTTTCTACACACTTAGACTCAAGAAAAAAATGCCGTTTATTTTCATTTTTGTACACATTTAACAAACATTCATTTAAAATGCTAGCACTTTTTAAAATTCCAATCTCTTATATATTACCATAGTACCCTAAGATCTTTGCTCGTTAAAATTTCATATACATATTTATAGCAGCAGTACCTTGCAACAAATGCACCAAACATGAGCTTAAAATGTTAATCTCATCATATGTATGCATATACAGACATTAAGGTTTATTATACATAAAGCAATTTTACACTATACATATTCCGTATTTGTTTTTCAGATTTAGTGACAGAGATCGATACATACAAAGAGGCGACAATAATAATTACATACCACTGTAAATACAATTTCAGAGTAGCAGCTGTACACAAAAATATTTAGACTCCATTCATGTAAAAATATGTTTCAGTGCAACCTCACATGTATAACTTCACATCTTTCAGACTCCTGTTAAGTTCAAATTTATTACAAAGGGAATTTACACAAACCAGATATATGTACACCTCTCCATTCTCAATATAGACTTAATCATAGCACAAAAATAAAGAAAAGGCACACATATCATAACATTGAGAAGTACCAGAGTGGACAAAAAACCTCTATGAGCAATTTTGGCCAGACTTACATGTCAGTATATACAGTATAACCATACACAACCACTTTTTAACTCGTAATTACTGGAATTCAATGTTATAAAAGGCATGCAATACAGTACTTTACATTCAAACTACAATATTAAATTATTGGTATATGTAAAGACTTCAGTACCAATGTATCGTGTGTGAATTCTGTGTGTTTGTATATGTGTTTGCATGTATTATCCCTTTTTTGCCTGTGATCCGTGACTCCTTGTCCAGTTTTTTGTGCTTATTGGTAATGCCCTCAGGTCATTTTGCCAGTAAATCTCTCCCTGGAACTCGTAGTGCGGAAGGCTGCCCAGGGCGATGGAGGACATGCCAAGCCTGAGCCGTCCAGAGCTGAGTTGGCCAGGGGTGGGGTGGAAAGCTGACACGTCAGTCCTGGGACAGTGCGGATATCGGAAACCGCTACAGTGCTGGATCTGTGACCCGTGTGTCGTCTCAGGAATTCACGTGAGGATGGGAAGGCGGCTGGCGGTCATCGGGATGCTCTTGCGCGGCTTCTTCCGCGCTGATCCTGAGGGAGGCGATGGCCTTCATGCAGATCTGCACGCTCTCATCCGGAGCGCCGGCCTTGTCCCCAGCATCCTGGCTGTCTCTCTGGGGGGTGGGAACGGGCAGCCCCTCCTGCTTTCCGGGAAAGTCGCCCGCCGCTTTCCGGCCCGCCTCGCCACGCCGGGAGGGTACGGTGCTGGCGACGGCTTCGCCAAGCGTGTTCTTCAGCAGACCTCCGGCAGACAGAGGTGCTGCTGGAACCATCTGGATCCCCCCAATGGGGACGGTGGAGACCGGTGTCCGTACCAGGAGCTGGGAATGCAGGGGGAGATGACTGAAGAGACCCTGCTGGGTACTTGGAGGTACTAAGCTGCGGTGGTCTTCACTGGGAAGGTGTGATGTTTGGGGAGAGCTTTTCCTCTGCTCCTGAAACCAGAGATTTCATTTGTATCATGTTTTTCTCAGAGGAGAATCAAAAAACAACAAGACAGAACTAATGAACAAGACAATACAGAAATCCAAAACTTCTCTAAAGGTTTTTTTCCATCAAAGAAATGAAATATCCAATGATACCTACCATGTTCACATCTGAGCAACTGTCGAATGTGGTTAATTCCGACGGCAGGTTCAATCCCTGGCTCCAGGGGACACTGTGGTGGTGCATTCCCCTCCGAGGTGACACAGGCCTTATGGTGCCTCGATGCCGACTCCTGGGGGACAGCTCACGTTTGCAAGTTATGTCTCTTCCAGGTGACACAGGCCTAGCGATCAGGTCAGTGGAGGAGTGCGCTCGTGGAGAGAAGCCCCGCCTGATGGAGATGTCCTTCTTTGGAGACACATGCCTCAGGTGCCCCTGGGATAGGAGTTCCCGCGAAGGACACAGGTACCTGTGCGGTGTGGGCGAGGGCTCCCTGTGCGGTGATGAGTCGTAGCCAGGGGATGGCAGACTAGATGGAGAGAAGTCGGTGGTTGTGAAGCTGTGTTCTGGTGACAGTGCAGAGGTCTTGTCCAAGGAGCCAGCCATATTAAGACTTTTCTCATGCTCATCGCCCATCAGCCCTTGCGTGGACCTCTGGCCCTCCACCATCTGTGCCTTGCAAGCCCTATCACCTTTTTGTCTTAGCTGGATGTCAGGCAGCCCGAAGAGTGGCTGCCTGGCAGCTGGGTACGGGAAGTCCGCAGAGGCCCCCAGGGACACCGCGGAGGCAGTGATGGGCACAGAGGGTGACCCAGACAGCTGGGGGCTTGTGCTTCTGGAACGTGTCCGGGGTGTGGAGTCGCCCTCATACTCTTCGTCCTCATCATCGTCCTCCTCATTTTCATCGGCTTCCTCTTCGACCCCTTCAGAGTCGTCAGCGTCAGAGAACTGGTGCTCAGCAATTACTCCCGTTCGGTCTGACTTCCAAGGTGCCCTCTGTCCATCATCCACATTGTCTAAAACAAAGCATATGATAGACACACTAATTACCCCTTTGTGATGCTTGGCTGCAAACTCAAACCAAGTAAAGGACATCAAGAATGAAATGCTAAATATTTTATATTTACAGAAATAAATACAGTATTTCTGCTGCCTACCGGCTTCCTCGGTCTCTGGTGTCTCCACGGACGTCAAAGACACGCCAAGCTCCATGCATTTCTTCATGTGCGCCTTGGACTTCATGTGTTTCGTCAGGTTTCCTAAATCAGAAATCAAACAAGCCCAGGTTAACGTTGCTTTTTTTGTTTGTTTAACAAACAAACAAACATGACACATTCTAGAAAAACAATCGTTCATCTTAAAGGCGAAATTGCAGAACTTGCAGATGTATGAACACAGACGCTTTTTTGTTTGTCTTAAACTTTATATATTCTAAAAAAAAACAACCTTTCGTCTTGAAGGCGAAATTACAGAACTTGCAGATGTATGAACACAGACGCTTTTTTGTTTGTCTTAACAAACTTTATATATTCTAAAAAAAAACAACCTTTCGTCTTGAAGGCGAAATTGCAGAACTTGCAGATGTATGAACACAGACGCTTTTTTGTTTGTCTTAACAAACAAACATATCATATATTCTAAAAAAAAAAAAACAACCTTTCGTCTTGAAGGCGAAATTGCAGAACTTGCAGACGTATGGCCGGACGTCGGTGTGCGTGCGAATGTGCTTCTTCAGCATGCTGGGCTTCTTGCAGCGAATGCCGCATTCCTCGCAGATGTACTTCCCTCTGCCCCGGCCCCTCACATAAACGTAGTCTTCGTTGGATTTGTACCTGGAACCCAAGCAGGCCTTAACATCAGGAGATGATATTGCGCAGCATATTCTGCAAGCAGGCCGGCCCAAAAGATCATAGGGACCGGACAGCCATCCATTCGTCGGATACACATCGACCGCTGCCGCAATAAAGCTTGGGATCTCACAGGACCTACACCACCCTAGAGTCCGATTGAAGGTTTTGCAGCATGATGACATCAGGTATCAGATTTAAGAAGAGTTTCTTCCTCCCAAGCTATCCGTAATCATCCATCCATCCATCAAGTTTCTGTACCCACTTGTCCTATTCAGGGATACAGGGGTCTGGAGTCTACGAGCACCAGGCAGAGAATAACCCTGGATAGGGCACCAGCACACCGTAGGGCACACATACTATTCACACACACATTCACAGATACAAACAATTTGGTGACTCCAACGCTATCCATCATCACCCAAACATCCATCCATCAATTTTCTGTGCCCACTGGTCCTACTCAGGGTCACTGACAGAGCCTAACATGGACGCTAAGAGCTAAAAACTAATTATGGACCACTGTGATATTACTTGCACCTGCATCTTATGCTAATCGCGATGCCTAGCTGTTACTCATGCATCTACTGGCTATTTATTTGTTAGTAGCTGTTTGTCAGTCTTGTACAATAACAAGTAAGCACTGTAATATACTTGTTGCACATGGGCAAGAAAAAACTTAAATGTTGAATCATATGCACCAAGCTCATGTTCATTAACTGAAATGTAGCCTAGCATTCCAAGGAACTGGCCACATGCTCCCAGAAGAAAGCCATTCCAAACCACAGCAGATGAAAATCTCTCATAAACAGTTTTGCTATATTCTTATGAACTTTTCCATTGAGTTGTTGCAGGCACACACTGCGTCAGATAAATAAATAAGCACAGCTTACTTCTGGGATGTTTAAAAATAGATTTTTTTTTACAGGCACTGCATGAAATATTCACAATTTGTCAGTAAACGAGAGTGACTCGTGTATCAGGTTTATAATGTTGCGTGGAGACATAGATTACACCTGCGGGAACAGATTCTGCTGGCAAGCGACAAAACCAAGTTTTCCAGCTGAAAACTCTGCTTTTTTTGCTGCTGTTACACATTATGAGCTATTAAACCACAGTAAAAACGTGGTATACTTCATGGTCAGACAAGTAATCCCATTAACGCATGCTCACCTTCTGGGTTTCATTCTTATGTAATTTTTAAAAGCACAAGTGTCAGATTTATAAATAATAATAAAAAAACAAACACTGACCATAGCAGACCAGCAGTGCTCCACCTAGATATCTAGTCATGTAACATCTAACTGCTTATCCTGGTCAGGATCACCAGGGGCTCTGCAGCACATCACAGGGTACAGCCTGGGTGGGATACCAATCCATATTCACACACACACACAGATCAATTATATATGTGTTTGTAGGGACTCACCGATTATGTCCCAGTTATGACAACCTTGACCCCTACCCATTCCTACCCTTACCCATAAGTAACCAAACTAAACATTAGACTGTTGGCATTTTTAGCTTTTTGATTGCATTATAAAATTGTTGTTATCCTTGTTGGGACTGAAAAAAATCCCCCAACAAGGTAAAAAATTACATGTTTTTATCACATTTTGGGGAAATCTGGTTCCCACAATGTAATAATTACACACACACACACACACACACACACACACAGATTAGGTATCTATTCCTTTGTGGGCACTCTCCATTAATTTCTATGGGCATAGCCCATTTTTGATTGCATTCACAGATTTTTAGTCACACTGTGGGGACACCTGGTCCCCATAAAGCAGTGGCCATGTACAAACTATGGGCAATTAAGAGACATAAATTAACCTAATCAGATGTTTCTGGACTGTGGAATTTGTGTGACATGGGGAGAACATGGAAGCTCCACACACACCCAACAGAGGTGAGATTTGGACCCTTAACTTTAAAAATGTGAGGTAAAGGGTCCTACCGACTGAGCCGGCACACCATGCTGTTTTAACTTATGAAATTTTTATATTTTTTGGGGGGGGGGGACTCACACTTGTACAGAGAAGCCCCCTACACTTACCCTCCTTCAAAAATCTTGACGCGGTTTGGCTCAGCCGCCTTCCCTGAAGGCTCCTTGTGCCTGTGGCCCTCGGCTACTCGCTCTCTAATGTTGGACTCTTTTGTTCTTTTCTCCAGCTTCACATCTAGCTGCATGACTTCTGGTTTCTCCTGAGCATAAAATACAGAGAAAAACAAACCGTCCATGTGATAAAAACAAAAATATATATATTTTTCTAAACCAAAAGACAAATGTTTTAATGGTCAGCTAGATACTGACCGATAATAACATGCAATAAGACTTTCACAATTATGAATGGTGTTATTTATTAAAAATTATATTATCATGTACCATGATGCTAATGCTAATAGCTTTATACTCACCTGGTCAAACTTCTGTTTCCACAAGAGCGAGGAAACAACTTTACCAGTTCCCTGCGGATACATAGAAGCCATCGTGTATGACTCTGCAGTCCTCCTCTGCTTGGAACGGAGCAATGCTAGGCTTGTCTTTGTGTTTAGGTCAGGTGGATTTGGATTATAAGAGCTTACAAACCAAGAACCATAAACAGAGGCGATGGAGCTGGTCTGAGCGGTGTTTGGCTTGGTGTAATTCAAGAAGCACCAGCTCACACTCGTGGACGTGCAAAGACTAGGGAACTGAGAAATCATTTGGTCATGACCAACGTCAGCGAGCAAAATCGTGCTCCCCATAATAGTGCTATCTTGACTGGTAGCAATCTCCACCAGCATCTTTAAAGGTGCTTTACTGTCCATCATCTCTTGGATTTCAGCTGTAGGTGGGTAAGGTTCATCAATGTCTAGGCTCTCTGGGGACTGCATTCCTTCGCGGGTGTCTACTACCCCTTGTAAATGTTCGTCTGCAGGTAAGGGGATGACTGTGGAGGGTAAATGTAACAGCGGTGAAGCTGACATTCTCTTCTGGTAGTCAGCTGACCCACGGCTCTTAAGGTCTGACTTCTGTGACTTCCCACTGGCTTTTGTCGCACGGGTATTGTCGAGCTCCACAGCACTGAGCTCTTCCACAATCTGACCGTACATTTTTTCCTCCTTAACTCGTTTTTGCTGTTTGGTTTCAATGAAGAGCTCCACGCTATTGGCTGGGGATAATATGCGTTTATTTCCCCCAGTACCTGAAGCATCAGTGGTTGAGATAGTTCCAGAGGTCAAAGTCAGAGGAATTCCTGTGTTCATTCTGGCAGGCTTAACTTCTTGTAATTTCCATAATGGGTAATGCACAGGTTCATTAGTATTACTTGGTATATGGGGTAAACTAAACACCTTTCCATCATTTGAACTGGTCTTTGTGTACGAAGTATTGTCCTTGAGATTGCAAATAGCCATAGCTGAACTGTTACTTTGGGAATGGGTAGCTAATATCTGTGAGACGGTTGTATACATGACGCTACCGTAAGATGGCACCTGAGTTTGAATCCTGACAGGAACTGACGTGTCCGGTGGAGGTGGCTGCGAACCAGCAATTTCAGGTGGTAGGATAGTTTGAAATGGTTGCAGAAGCCCTGTGCTGCCAGAAAAGGCTTTAGACAGGAGATCACTGAGACTCCAAGGTGAAGCCCTTGGAAGATACGGTCTCTGTGTTAACTCCGACTGACAGAACACTTCTGACTGAGGTGACAGGATGGCAGGTTTCCCTATTAACTCTTTGCTAAGGGCTTCAGTTGACCAGTGTTCACGTTGTTGCTCCAGCAAGTGAGATGTTCTCTGCTTCAGGAAACCCGTCCCTGGATGGCTGTCTTCACCTTTGCTCGATAAAGCTACATCATAAGCAGGAGAACTGTTTGGCCTTTCGGTCAAAGATGAGGGAGTACTCAGCCATAAGCTGTGTAATAGAGGGGAACTGTTGCCTTCTATTTGTTCTTCCTTAATTTTCAAAGCTAAGCCCTTGTCTTGCGTGACGGATTCAGGATATACGCTTAGCGGTGCCTGTCTAACTAGATAACCCCGTCTCCGCTCCTTCATCGCTGAAGCGCTACCGTAGACGTCACTCAAGTTTGATGAAGACAACAGCCCCCCGTAGTCGAACGACTTGCTGCGGATCTCCGGCACCTCGGCGTTTAACACACATGCTGTCTGCTCCGAAGAGGAGCGCCTCACCTCCTTCCGCTGGGACTGGTTGCGTACGGGGAGCGTGCGTCCGCTGCATGGCACAGTTAAGAACTCGGACTGCTTGCCAAAGTCGTCCTGCTTAGCCGGCGAGGCCGACTTATTACTTTCCTCCCTGTCAAATGACATTGAGAAGCTTGAGCTGGGAGACAAATGACTCTCTTGGCTGGGGCTCCGGGAGAGGCTGGTGCAGGTCGATTCAAAGCTAGATTCCCCAGAGGAGTGTTCCATTTCAGCCAGGCGCAGTCGTTTCTTTTTTGGAGGCAACTTCTCCGCAGGAAGCTGAGACAGGGTTTCACTTCTCTGCGGCCATTGGAAGTCCTCCACATGCTTCTCTGATTCTTTATTTGATGTATCTGGCCCCTCTTCTGGTTTGTCGGGCTCCTCTGTCACTCTAATTTCAGGCACTTGGATGTTAGCTTGACGGACCAGTTTGTGCGGCAACCGATAAGATTGGTCTGCTGGTTCGCTGCCCATCTGTTGCAGCTCCATGTGGCCAGACCTTTTCGGGTCTGAACCATGCACTTCCCCAGGTTTTTCTGAGTCGGACTGCTCCAAATACTGGCCAGCGAGTGTACCCAGTGGGTGGAAAGTTTGGTCAATTGAGTCCGACTTCTCAAAAGAGCTGGGCCTACTTAAAGAGTTTGTGTGCTGAATAACTGAGATTACATTCCCTCCAGTCTTCCTGTCAAGGTCTGAAATGAGCACTGTTTCATCTGTTGCCATGCAGGTACCAGTAGCTAAATTCTCTGGTTCCCTGTGTATACTGTACAGCTGTCCTAAACCAGTAAATGCTCTTCTGAAACCATCCTGATGTTCTTGTTTTGAATCATAGTCGGTGGCAAGCATGTCAACTGAACTGTCGAAATCATTGTCGTGTTGAATGGGGAAGTCTTCTTCGTCACCGACACTCTTTTTCTTCCTTCGTTTTCTTGTGGAGATTTCTGTCACCTGTTTGTGATGCATCACCCTGACCTGACCCAGAACTTCAGGGTAGCCCTCTATGCTAGAAGAGTATGAGCCATGTCCTTTTAAGTCTGACAATGAAGGAATATTTTCATCTAATTGTACTGTCCCAGGTGGTGGAAAAATGTTTTTGGAACTGGTTCCTGAGTTATCATGTTCCATGTGTCCTTCGTGGGCAATGAACTCAAATGCAGCTTGTCTCCTAAGCCTCCTCAGACCCACTGAACTCCGATAAAAGCCAGTGTCAGAGGTCATCCTCTCATCAAATGAATGACTCCCCTGTAATCCTTGCGGCGCACTGAGGTTCCCTGCTGGTGGCGTTGGCACTGAGTTGCTTCTCACCAGAGGCCCTGTGTCAGGCAGAACTTCTGAGGGACTTGTGGCAATTTGGCAGAAATTGGGAGAATACTGCCTAGGGAGTGAGCTTATTTTCATTTGTGAATCTACATCATCCCTCAAAAATGTGGTAACATTCTGATGAATTGGGTTAATTAATTTCTCATCTTTTGTGTAATGACAGGATTTATGACACTCCAAAGCCTTGCCTATTCCTGAACCTGGCATCATGTTCGATTTGTCCTGTATATTAATAATATTTCTGTCTGAGCTGGTGACTTTGGCCATTGCTATTGGAACAGTTTGCCTGGACCTTGGACCAAGTTTGTAAAACTTTCCAAACATAATTTCCTCATAGGATTTAGCGTTTGTGTTTGGTGGGCTGATTTGCTGCTCGGCGCTTTCTGAGCGTGAGAAGTAGCCTGAGTCAGTGCTGCCTTTGCTGTGTGGGCTCAGAAGGTTCATAGAAGTTCCAGAGTCTTGCCCTTTTTTCCCAGTGAGCCTCAGAGCCAGTTTCTGTTTGATAGTGGGAAACTCATCCCCACTACTCCGATGACCACTGATATTGATATCCGTGAACCAAGGGCATTCCCCCACTGTGCACGGAATTCCCTGTTCTGATGCTACAACAATGGGAACCTCCTTAGGCGTCGCTCTCAGCTCTTCAGCTGACTGAGTACAGTCCGGTCCAATTGCCATGATGCTTCTGTCTGCCGCGAGAGATATACGAGGGACAGGGCTGCCTTTGCTCAAGAACGCAGCAGACTCTTCATCTGTGTCAGTGCTCTGCTCGTAATCAGAGTGCACTTCAGCTTCTCCGCCCAGCGATGACAGATCCACACCTTTACACACAGATGTCAGCTCCGAGAATGGGATCAGCCCTGCCTTAACACTATGAGCATGTGACTTTTTGTGTTTGTACAAGTTGCTCTTGGTCTTAAAGGAGAAACCACAAGGAATACACGGGTACGGCCGTTCTCCTGTGTGGGACCGGATGTGTTTTTTTAACACACTAGGCTTAGCGCAAGCCCTTCCGCAATAATGGCAGACATATTTCCCGGGCTTCTTTGATTTTGGCACTTTCCTGAGCATGCCCCCTAGCTGATCAATCCCTGACTGGGAAGTCTGGCTGAAAGAGGTAGGTACGCGCGGAGAGTTCCTGCAAGGGAAATCGGCTTGTTGCCCTGATGTGCGGAGCTGCAACTGGCCAATCAATGGCGAGGCAAGCACTTCCGGGTCAGCCGGTGGTTTCGTCCCCGCCAGGGACCCTTTCTGCTTAGGCTTCTGTTGGTTCGAATGCCGTAAGCGGTAGGAGTAACCGCGAGGACAACGCTGTGTGCACTGTCTTTCTAGAGATGACTGGCCCGCCACAGAAGAAAGCTCTTTGCCAAAATGCTCTTCTGCCAAACATCTTCGTGACCCCAGCTGTGCATAACCTTTCCCTTTTGAATCCGCAAAAGTGCTTCTTTTGGTGCTGACTGTGGGCGCCGAAATGCCCGCGCCTTCATCTGTCTTCTTCTCTCGGGTCTCCACTTTAGACGTTTGCCCAATAACCGATTCAGGTGGCTCCATTTTCAACCTTTGCTCTGCAGGGAATGTCCGAAGGGATGATGGTCAAAGAGCTCCTGAGTTTGCGGACATATTAATTGTCTTCTCCAGAAGGGTATTCTTCAGCGGCTGGCTGTTGCATCTTGACCTCACACAAGTCCACCTAGGAGGTGCTGATTTTATTACAAAAGCCTTCCTTGTTTATACCAGATTTCTTCAAGGTTTGGCACATTTTTACCATCTTGCTGATTTGCTCGCTTTCAAAACAAGTTCATACAAATCCAGGTTTAACACAACAAATGAATTCATTCCTGTGTTGTTTCCATCTGCTTGCTGGCACAATTAACATGATATCTGGAAAAAGAACATAAAAAACAGGAGTTAGAACAATTCAGAAGCACTAGAAATAAGATAAAAATAATTATTTCTCATTAATAATCATGTATGTTCTTTAATGAAGAATAATTTTGATGTGTAAAAGTCGAAACTGAAAATTGTGTTTTTACATGCAAACTTTAGTTATTTGAATTACCAATGTCCATGATTATTCAACTACCTAATGATTATTTCAGCAAAATTTTAAATTAGTGCTCTGAGCAAAAATGCAGCCCCAGACAAATGATTTGCACAACCAGTAATCCATTTTAAGAAATTTGTTACCTGAGATGTTAAATGGTTGTTGGACACTGGCAAAAACTATAACCTCTTAATTCCTATATGCAAGATGATTTTCTTGTAACATTATCTGGGCTTAAGCAAGATACCATTTGAAGATGACATCATCCCCCAGATGACAAACCCACTGCCTTTTTCTTTTGTATCATATGGCTAAATCATCTGCCTCTAACTCAACGTGCAGACTTTTTAGAATTTATGTTCCTGCAGTCACAGATAATACACATCTCGGAGGAAGAAAAACAGCTCATTTGACTACACTGGAATCTGGCAAAATAACCAGTTCTGGTAAAATTGCATGCATGTTTTTTTTTGTCAGTCAGATTAATGAATGATGAAAAAATGTCTTTGAGACTGATTTAGGAAACAGCAAAGCAGTGTTGACTTTAACATTACAGACTAACATAAAAATATCAAAATTTGTGACACTTTTGGAAGTTTTAAATTTAGTACAGAAAGAAAACCTTTTTCCAATCTCTCCAAAAAACACAAAGGAAAACAGTGAAAAGAAGCACCCATAACCTTCAACAGTACATCAGTGTGAAACTGCAATTCTTTTTCCCATTAAGATTCTACTATTTCACCCATTCTAAAGAACCCCACACAGAATGTGCTGCTTATAAATATGAATGACCAGGGTCCAACTTTCAATGCAATATCTATAAAAAGCACCACGTAGAACTGTACATCTACAACACATCATTTGATTTATCCATATATTACATGACACAGTTTTTACCTAAGATAATAAAGCAAACACATACATTCCATTTGGCAATTAAGTGTATTAAAAAAGAGGGAAACACAATGGAAATAAGTTTAATAGCTAATTAGTTTAATAAATGCTAAGAAGCTCAACATGGTGAAGCAGACATAACCAGCTGCAGAATGTAATGCATCTCAGCTACTCCTATATACATTTAATGCTATAGAATCTATCATCCTCCCATCCATCCATTTTCGGAAACCGCTTAATCCCAACAGAATCCATCATTCATGATCAATTTTGATTGTCATCTATGTTACAAGCAGAATGTGCTAACTGCTCTTTTCTGGGCCTGACCGTGGAACGATTTTCCTCATATTTTTGTATACATTTTGTACCCCTATCTCAGCAAATTGAATTGTAGTCCCCCCCCCGTCACAAATCTAAACTTGCGAGACCTGAGGGTGGCTTAGGCATCCCATAGGGAGCTGACCCTGAAGATATATGGGATGCCTATATATATGTATACACACAAACATATATAAAATTCTGATTTCAAACAGTGCAAAACAAGCAGAAATCTTTCAGTAGCTGCGAAACATCACTTCGCGAAGAGCAATGAGGTCAAGTCTGGCTCTCTGCTGGCTCTGAGACGCCATGGAAACCACAGGAAACCATGGGAACGGATGACTGCCTCGTCAGGTCCACCTGTGCTGGTTTGACGACTCCACAGCCAAAGTAACATAAGGCTTCCCTGCTGCTAACACATAGCACTCTGTCACAAATGCTCACCTGTTTTGACGCTGTCCCGAAGGGTGGAAAACCAATCTCAACTGCACGCTGCAGACCAGTTAAGAACATTCAGACCCCCAAAGAAAAAAATAAATGGATCCCCCTGTGTGTCAACATTATTATAGTGGAAAAAAGTGCTATATCGAGACTTTATGTGCATTTTGATTATGTTTAGTGAGTAACATCTTCCCTGTAATTCTTTGTAATCATTTTTGAAGTAGCTTTATGCTATAATTATTCATTCCTCTGGCCATTCATCCATCCATCTATATTCCAACAGCTTATCCTTCTGAGGGCAGTATAATTATCATTACTTTATAATTTATTTTAAAGTATAACACCACACGAACGTGTACCTACTGTACATCGCGCTAATATGCCGGTTAGCCTCCGGATGCTAATGTCAAGCGATGTTGCTAAATGCCTCCGATATCGCAAATCTCCTCAAATCCTCCCATCCCGGTGACTCGAGGCATCAGAATTTCATAATGGAACTGATAGATAGGGAGGCGGCATTAGTGAGGGATTTTCGCTGTCCTTTCAATGATAGCGCCCACTCCTGTTTCCTGCTGCAGGCTGCCCAGGCAACGCCAGGCACAGACGTACGCACACCAAAACGACAGGCAAACAGAGCTTGTTTTTCATTCTCTGAAAGAGTACAAAGGGAAAAAAATGCATGTCCACACACACATACATACTACAGATTCATTGATCCAAAGCACTGCTGCTTTTCAAGGACACTCTATAGAAGTGCCATTACACAACTAACAGACCGGCTGTCTTACTCACTGTGAGTCAGCCTGTAAAATTCTTCTGAGCCCATCTGCTGTCACCAAGCACCCCGCAGCCTCCAGACCCTAAACCTCCCCGGCATGACTTTACTTGACAAATATTTTGGCCTTCAGAGCGATTTCTCACAACCGAACAGGGAGATACAACATACCCGCAGGAGGACTTCGGTTGCGTAATAGCACCCCAAGCCGTGCATATATCCCCCCGTTGGTCTCTCTGAAAATGTGATTTTTTTTTTCAGAACACTCCGGGCTATTCTTGACAATCAGAGGCAAAGCCCGAGTCAGGGATTGGCAAACAGAGCAGATTATCGCCAGAGATTGATTCCCGGCCATCACAGACTGGGACCTCTGAGTACTTCCTTAGTGAAAGCTACCTGCCAGAAGAAGGTGGTTTGAGGGTTTACTGAAAGTGTCACCACTGGTCACTGGCTCTACTCTTAAACTTTCACTGCAAAGACGCTTGGGGGGGAGTGGGAGACTAAGCAACACGCAGATGTTTATTTAGAATATATGAAGGTATTCCTGCTCTTCAGACTCCTGGATTAAGGAGAAATAGCTTAACCTCCATTACAGGAACATTTTGTTTTACAAGAAACAAAAGCTTAAAGTCAAAGTTTAAACTGAAAAGATTCAAAAGACTGACAGGATCTGAATCAAAAGTCCAGAAGTTTTTGATATAATTTGTAATTTTATTCATTCATTTTTAAAAATACCTTAAATAATTTAAATATTAGCAAAACAAATGCCAGTGAAATTATTCCACTATCTAATTTAACTTCATATCATTCTACTTCCCATAAAAAAACATGCCACATTTTTCCAGTTAGTAATTTTATGGAGAAAATACCATATTTGCATACAGTTTAAAGGTATTGTATTTGGCAGTTTCAGTGACAGTTGATTTATTCATATTGGTGACACAAAGGGGAGACTATTATTAGTATAATAATACTAATAATAATAATGATGATGATTATTATTATTATAATAAAGGCTCCCTGGTGCTTGTCTCTTTTAGGGAGCGGTATATCACTACAAAAAAAATGACCCACACAAACCAGAATATGTCTCTCAGACGTATGTTTACTCCGGAGAGAAATAAGCTATTCCAGGAATTTCCAGGACATCGCGCTGCCTTCTTACTCGCAGAGGCTGTTATTGTCCTGTAGCAGTTATTGATGCTTTAAAAGCATGTGTAACAATTAAAACCTAATTGTGTTTTTTGTTTCAGGACCAGCCCTGCTATTTACACGTCTCCTGAAAAGCCCTGCATGTCCGCTGTTTACAAATTGCACATTGGTAAATATCAGCCACTACTGTAAGCCCACTCCCCACTTCCAGCCCCCCACCATGTGATTCAAAGGTTGTCTTAGTTAAGAAGCCTCCCAACCCACAGAAGCCTCTAGTAAATTATTTTAAGCAACAGCAGGTGGAGCGTGATACATGTAGTCCTGGCAACAGTGATGGCACAGACACTTACAATCATTTAGAATGCAAACTAGATGTATTTAGTGCATAGGAGAGAGATCTGACGTTAAAGAAAGTGGCTGGGAGTGAGGATGAACTCCCCAAATGACGCCCACCCTACGGATAAAGGAAAAGTGACCCAGAGCTGAAGGTTGAAGCACCGACTTACGCACTAGGCTGAGCAGGACTAGACTGTACAGCTCGCATTCAGCTATCACCGCCACAGCCACCGGTTAGTGAAGCAGCGGGCAGTCGGGCAACCGGCCCAGCGCTCTTGGACGCGGCGCGGGCAGATCCACTTCCTTCCGACCTCAGCTTCATTCCGCCGGCCCGAAGGCCTAACCGCAGGGCCCTTGGCAGATTTAACGACGGGACAAAGCCATAAAACATAAACCAAGAGGATGGATGCTGAGAGCGTGGCTCACGGACAAAAACCTTGGAGGCGATGCCCTCCTTTCAGGACTGTGGCCGAAAAATTTAACAGAGGCACTGGCACTGGTCTACGGTCCAAAGACAATCGATCCACTTTCGCTGCCAACCCCCTGCTCAAGCGCATAACTGAAACACGCGCGACCACTGTACTGAAGGGTTCAGGAAACCAGACCTGTACAGTACAGTCCCAGCGTGGACCTGCAGAACTCTCGCCTTCCGCACTTGTGGCGGGCATATTGCCCACAGTATCTTCATACATATTTAACATCACGACTTTGTTACAGCACCAAGCACATGGATCAACAAGGGCGAAAAGAGGCTGAAATATTAAACGATCTCCACAAAAACTGAACTCCTGGCTCAACATTAGGAGGTTCTAAGGTTCTTGTAGGAGATGCTATAGAAGAGGTATAACAACAAATGCAGACCCAGAAGGATAAAAACTACAAGAACAAACAAATAAAAGGCGTTCTCCTGTACCTAGCCTCAGCAACGGGTAGGTGGGGGTAGCGGAAAGTGGGGGGCAGAAACTGATAAGTGTTGGAGCTGTCCAAACTCACTTCAAGGTCATTTCAAATTCGCCGCTACTTTCCCTGCAGGTGAGTGGGGGAGAGTGGTAAGCTTGGCGTGGCATTACGCACATCAGAGTCGGGGGGGGGGGGAAGGAGGGCTAAAAGTAGTTCCATTTGAATCGTG
>JAODJU010000025.1:18279886-18292146 GCA_026776725.1 Gnathonemus echidnorhynchus | reverse complement strand
TGGAGATATATTTGCAAAATAAAGACATGTCCCATCCTTTCTGAAAATGAAGAACCGTGTCCTCCGATCGGAGGCAATAAGTGACTTGTTCTATGCCAACACTGTCACGGGTACCACTCCATAGCATGATGGCATTTTCATGGTTCCCTGACACCAAGCAGCGAGGGACCGGAACCGGCTGAGCTAACGGTCACAACACCGTCTCACCTACATCGGGACGGGCTCACAAGTTACCGCGGTATGGGCAGCTCCGCTACCCAAGACGAGCAGCACAGTGCTGCGGGCTGCCACCGCCGGAGGAGCTGTCGTTAGCAGATGTTAGCACAGGACATCTACACATTGTGCTAGGAAGGGAAAAAAACAGAACAACAAAAGGCGCTAGCTGAAATTCTCCCCGCCGACCTCGCTGTTCCTTGACAAAGAAATCACCTTCCAGCAGCAGCAGCAAATGCCAAGAAAGAAAATGTATCTGTCAACCAACCTGGTTTACATCAGCTCTTCAGTCCCATAACATCCAGTTATCCTGAAGCAGCCCTCGGAACCTGAAATTCTCCCCAGTCCATTCTCCGTCGTCTCCAGTAAATCCAAGCAGCAGAACGAAATTCCCATCAATCATAAGTCAGACACTGATAGAGCGTGTATTAAGAGACCTACTCAAGTAGATGGTCACCAGAGAAAATACCCAGTCCTGACGCATATCCAGGAACAAAAATAGAAATGGGGCCCCCAAAGGGATTATACAACAGCCCACATTTAGAGACACTTTCAGCAGGGCACACAGTCAGACAATTCAGAGTGCTCTGTTTAGTGATTAAGTAGGGTTTTTGCAGTTAAAATTTTATGATGATCATAAACAGAATGTTGAAATAGCAGAAGTACTGATAAATATCTGCAAATAGCTAAACATAATTTAATATGACTCTTAACTTAGATAAGCACCAACTGCTTTTTTGACAATAAGCCTCATTCTTTTTGACAATCAGCACATCAGTTTAAATAAACCTACCGAAACAAAGACAACATCTACACTAGAGGCTCAAAGGAAATGTACACACCCTTTCAGCCGAAGCTACATCGCCACCGTAAATCCAGTTCTCAGTGAATCAGATTCAGAATCAAATTTAAGCACCGGATACATTTCCGTGCACCCAGAATTTGTCTTGGTGAATTTGATACTACATTTGCCAGTGAAAAGAATGCACAGCACTCTATGAATGCCACACACGTGAGTAAACACTGTGCAATTCTGTCTCAAGTATACTACAAAACTATTTACTAGAAGTACTTACTATTTCTAAAACTACTTACTAAATAAATGCAGAGAAAGGCGACTTCTGCATGCGGTAATAGTCCACGTGCAGCAACAGTACCTACAGCGATACGACCCCTTCGCTGAGATCGGATAGAATCCAGCACCTCGGCTCCCACCACTGGGATGCAGCTGCAGCTGACCCAGGAGACAGAAGGAGCTCCCTAGGGCTGACAGCGTGTGTGGAATGTGACTCCTTCTGGCAAAAAAAATCGTTTTAAAGGGAAGCAGGGATGGCTTTCCCGTCACTATCTGAGCCACTGTTAAATACAAAGCTCCATATACCAGCAGCATTAAAACGTAGCAGGGGAAAAAAAAAAAAAACACTGGAAAGTAATTTAATCCACCCCACTTAAGACAAAATACAGGTTTGCAATCTATTCATATAGTTTAACAGAGAATTGTGCTACTGTATGTACCAAAAATAAGAATGAATTTCCTGTGTATTTTATTTACTAGTAACTTCATATAACTAATAACCACCTTGCATGCATTCACATTTACAACAGTCTGGAGTTGTGGGTGAGTCTGGAACCTATCCCAGGAGACACGGGGCACAAGGCAGGGTGTTGCAGTGGTAGTCCATCATAGGGAACTAACCCAAAGAGTCACCGAAGCAGGAAAGCAGAAACCCACACACACGTGTGGCCGAACACACAAGCTCCTCAAGCAGAGCCAGAGCCCAGGAGCTGAAACCATGAAACCAGAGGCGTGAGACCGCTGGATTCTCCACCAAGCCTCGGCAATGGCTGAGAAACAATCCGATCCATGGATCCGGTACCTGAGACAGCCGGGATCCTACCTGGTGAAGATGCTCTAACGTCCTTCGTGGATGATGCTTAGCGATCCGTATGCATTTCCAGGAATGATCCCCTAGACCGCCGTTGTTGATGGTTGCAGCGGGCGTCCCTCAGACAGAACAACCACCCAAAGCCCCTCTGAAGCCCAGTCATTCCTCAGGATCTAATGTTGCCAAAGGCACCTGTTGCCCCCCCCGGGCAGGAGAGGCAGGCTGTCAGTAACAGGAGGGTTCCTCGCCCCCCCCACCCATCCCACCGTGTCGGTTTACGCCAAATGCCCAGACAAGCTTGGCCAATTTTAGACTTCAGACTTGCTCCTGAAGAGAGGTCAGGTAGCTTGTAGCTCCTGAGGTAATACCAGGGGAGCTCTTTTTTTTAAGCCAGGAACCCCCCTTCCCAAAAACACATATGTACATAGATTACATCATCAGCTAGCACTAGCACGCCACACGAGTGGTTAATTATTCATGCGAGTGCACATGATCTCTTTCATCAGACTGGCAGCCGACAACGCGCTAATGAGATTTCGAGTGCGGGTAAATCAGCAAACGGTTCAATCAGGTTAATTTGTAGCTTGAGCAACTAGGGCGACACACGGAGGTTCTTAAACATCAGCACCGCCCATTACATTGTCGCTCATCTCCGCTAATGACTAAAGACCCAATGTACCCAGTGACTGTTCCCTCATTTGCTCGTCTACATGTGTGGGCAGGGCTGAGAACTTGTTCCTTTTTTTTTTTGCTTCACAGTACAGCTGCAGCGAGCTCCGGGAGGCCACTTAGACTGCTACATCCGCCCGGGATGACAAGCGAGACGTGTATGTTGCCATCTCTGATGTGTGAATCATCTAGGTGTGAGCTCCAGTGTCACGCGAATACAGAGCGGCACCTGTGAGAACGCTGATGCTGGAAATGGGAAGTTATGGACTTTTACCACGTTCCTCAAATTTCATTACCGAAAATGTTAGTGCGTAACGATATAAGGTGCTTTATACCCAAAATGGAACAAAATGGAATTTTTTACGGTGGGGGCTTAAGAGGGACATGCAGAGAAGCCAACCTTACCATTAGCCAATAATCTGTTTTGAACTAAATTGTGATGGGGAGGAGCCACTGCAGGGGCCAATCAGCTTTCAGCTGGGCCTGGTGCCATTGTAGCCCCACCTCTGTACACTCCCTGCACGTTGCCATTCCTGGAAAGCAATCGACATATGAATGATGACCAGGAACACTGCAAGTTCTGTTGGTGGGGAGTTTCCATTCCACAGCCCTCCGCGTCGCAGAGATCGCCCCCTGGGCGGCTCATACCAGAAACAACTCTCCCAAGCTCTCCCTTCACCTCCGAGACATTGCAATGACGGGAATCTGTTTTCAGTCTTTGTTTTTAGAGAAGCAGCCCCTGAGAACACTGGTCAGGAAGCGATTAGGTTAGAGGAAACAGGCAAAGAATAACCCTTGA
This sequence comes from Gnathonemus echidnorhynchus, assembly GCA_026776725.1. Taxonomy (NCBI): domain Eukaryota; kingdom Metazoa; phylum Chordata; class Actinopteri; order Osteoglossiformes; family Mormyridae; genus Gnathonemus; species Gnathonemus echidnorhynchus. The sequence goes on along the minus strand of JAODJU010000025.1, from coordinate 18,288,579 downwards.
CTGAAAATCATAATTAGCAGCCTGCAACTGCAGGCTGTTCGAGCCCAGCAATCAGAAGGTGTTCTAGCTGTCTTCGCAACCAGTAGCAAAAAATCTGTTGGAGACATCTCAAGCCAGATGGTACGACCTGCCAGGGAACATCTTCACCCTTCTCTTGATGCATTTTCTTCAGTCTTAGCTACATCCTTCCTAGTGCTTTTAGCCAAATGTCTGACATAAAAATGGTGTCATATTCTGAAAGCCCATGGAGTTAGACTGTTATAGTACTGAAGGGGAGCATCGCGTGACTCCCCCTATTGGATATAACACTACTATAAATGATCTAAAGCCAAGCTAAAGTATATACATGTCATTAAATCCACCTTCCCCCCACACACAAACTACCCCAGCTGTTTTACCCTGATATCTACATCTTAATTGGTGCATGCGAGTGAGGAGGTAAGAATCACTAACTGACGACCAGGGGCCTGATGACACTGATACAGTTTTGACCATGGAAGATCTCTTATGTTGGTTTTGTTGTAGAATTTTTGCTTCAGTTATCCAAGCTGGCAGTGAGGTAGTGTAACCTGCTCTAATTGGGATAGACTGCAATCATGCACAAAATAGCTAGCTAGCTTATTTAGACGGAAACATATCGGCATGTAAAGAGTCAGCTAGCTGATCGGTTGACAACTTGTAAATAAATGATAGGATACGTATCATTCACAGACATGGTTCAACACGCCCCTGTCAGATCGTTTACAACTTTGTTGTGCTATCCTACAGCTGTTTTGTAAATTTGGTGTTTGATTTCATCAAGAAGTTACTTGTTCAGCGTTATCGAGTTATTCCTAGGGTTCACCTCAGCATCCATATTTCACAACCATGTGTTTCTTGAAGATGAAACACTTCCAAACATGAATCATTGTACTCACACCCCAGGCTGGTAATGGTGTGGAATTCATGACTTGTGACAATGTCTAATTGCTCCATGTATGGTTGTGGTGAATGTCTAATTGCACCATCTGTTTCTGTAATGTAGGGTTGTGCTGAATGTGGCGCCCATCCCAGACAGCAGCAACGCTGTTTTGCACCACTCAAACCTCACATTTGTGTGGGGCCGTTGTGGTTTGGCAGTCTGTCTTGCCCACATACAGTCACTACACTGAGGAGGATTGTAGCCCCAGAAACAATAAACCCACCCCAGCCAGTCAAAGAACACCTTGGATGGGAGGCCACTAAGGGCAGTGTAAAGTCTCATTAAGGACAGTGTATAGTCTCACTAAGGGTAGTGTAAAGTCTCATTAAGGACAGTGTATAGTCTCACTAAGGGCAGTGTAAAGTCTCATTAAGGACAGTGTATAGTCTCACTAAGGGTAGTGTAAAGTCTCATTAAGGACAGTGTATAGTCTCACTAAGGGTAGTGTAAAGTCTCATTAAGGATAGTGTATAGTCTCACTAAGGACAGTGTATAGTCTCACTAAGGGCAGTGTATAGTCTCACTAATGGTAGTGTATAGTCTCACTAAGGGCAGTGTAAAGTCTCATTAAGGACAGTGTATAGTCTCATTAAGAACAGTGTAAAGTCTCCCTAAGGGCAGTGTAAAGTCTCATTAAGGACACTGTAAAGTCTCATTAAGGGCAGTGACTCACAAAGGGCAGTGAAAAGTGTCCAACATATGCAGACTTTATGTATTGGGACAGAGGGAGGAAACAGGAGGACCTGGGAAATGAAACACAATAACTCAGGGGTAACAGAGAACAACTACTCACCTAGAGGCGCTGCTGGAAACAAAGCTAGAAATTCTGTCACTTTGGGCCCCTGCTAGGGTACCCACAGTATACAGGGGGAGGCTGACAATACATTTCGGGGCCCCTCACACCTACTGGGTCCCCTGAATCTGACAGGGTCTCCATGCCCCTCTGACCCTCCTGGGGCCTTGGTACGGCCCTGGAAGCGTAAAGCCAAAGTTTTAGCCATTGGGATGCAGTGAAATCACAGCAGTTTTCAAACAGGTATTAAAAAATCAGTTGCTATGGTGATGACAGATTTTAAATTACTATTGCAGTTGTTACGTGCTTGTTTGTCATATTAGCCAGATGACTTTTATGTTTTTATTTAAAGCAGCTAAATAACTTTCAGATTTTAAATTTGATTGATGGTTGGGTATTTTCCTTTGCATATCTTAAGTGTGAACAGCAGTTCCTTAAACAGTACAACAGGTAGTGGAACATAAAATGAATCCATGGATAAAATTATAAATTCATTTATGAATGTCGTGACTCACCAATCACTTCCGTTACTTTCTGGCATGACGTCACATGTGTTGTTGCCCAGGGACACTTACAGCACTCTTAATCTGACCCTGGCTCTAACTACTCGTTTGAATGGAGTTCTGATATTTACTGGAAATTAATGGAAGCATTCTGGCCAGATGGGACATTGCCATCTAGTGGTCATTTTCCGCAATATCGGAGTTACATATAGTTGCAGTGTTAAAATCATAGATAGGCCTATATATAAAGTTGCATCTACTTTGGACACATGAATAACTTTTCGTTATTTACAGGGTTTAAACGGAGACAGTGAGTGATCAATAACTGTAAACTTCTTTCTCTCTGTATGGTCTTTGCCACACTTAATAAGAAATCTGTTGTTCCTCAAAATACCAGAGTACTGGTATTTTGAACTTACCATTTTTTTTTTTTTACAAAAGTATATAATGCACATATTTATTTCTATAAAAATAATATTGTGGAAACTATAATACATTTGTTTTGACTTTCTAAAAGCATGGCAATTCAGTAAGGCACTAAGCTCAGAACAGACATTCATGCCCGTATGAATTTATGACACATAACGTGAAAGGTTTAGAGCGAGTCTTTCTGCTGATTGACAAGCTTTCCTGAATATATATTGCAGAGATACAGTAAAGCCATTCCCACAGGCCTCCAGTAACTCATCTTGCCTTATAACGCAGTTACGATAAATCTCCAACCGAAGCTGCTTACAGAATTGTCTCGGATCTTTAAAAGAAAATATTGTGATTTATTTCATCACTTGCGCTGCCAAGAGCACAAATAGAAGTAAAAGGGATGGGAATGTCATCTAATGAGATTTTGACGTTTGAAATGGCGCAACAAAGGAGTGAACAAAGCCTTTCTAATCTACACAAGGGAATTCTGATGGTACTTCTGGTACGAAACCTAATGAACAGATGTTTGTTAAAGTTACCCCAGTATTACAATAATTGAGTCCAGCGTTTTTCGTCTATCAGCAACTCGACGACGCAGTTTCAGTGTTTCCTGGTAGTAAAATATGAGCTGCACCCAATTCCAAGGAACGTGAATAAAACACTAAAATGCTTTCTCATTAAGTACGAAATGACCTCTATCATACCAAATAGCGGTCCTTGAACCCTCCGAGTTTCACGGAAGCATTTGTTATTATTCATAACAAAGTACGCGTACATGAACCAGTGGAGTTATTAACAATTAAAGTGGTTATTAAACCGTGATGTAATCATTCTTCCTAGATTGCAGCATACGAAAGTGCCCGCAGAATCCATTATCATTAATCAAATCACACTCAGATCAATACAAACGGTAAAACAAAATGTCAAGCAGAACATTGCAGCGCAGTCCTGGCACGTTTCTCATTTGCTTATAAACAAGGCATCCATAAAGTGTCATAATATTTTAAATGGCAATACGCAATATAACATGGGGCAATTTCTCATTGTGGCGTTACATTAAGAGAAAATACTATATGGACCAAACGGGGCCTTTCTGCGGAACGTTGACTTATGGGTCTCTGCGGATGTGCACAGCTTAAGAAACAATAGGCCTATAAGATAAGATAAGATAAGATAAGATAAGATAAGATGGAGTTTTTTTATCCCTGTGAATATTTCTTTGTCCTGTAGCACAGAAAGAAATAAATACAATAAAGGATAATGTAAGTAAAACAGACTTTAAATATGTCAAGTGAAAAACAGCAATGAAACAAACATTAAATTATCAAAATAATACGTTTTATAAGGCCAATGAAACCTACTCGGAAAGGGTTCTGTGCGGTAAGGGCTGAGAGCCCCTTGATCACCCCCTCTGTCGGTGCAGACGTCATGGAACTTTCACCGCTCGCGCTGAAGTCCCTCCCACCGCTCGCCCACGTGTTGGCGCTAGAGAGGAGCCCGCACCGCTGGCTTACTTTTAAATGTATGACAGATCCCAGGTGATGCGGCGCCTTCAAAGATCCGGCGGAGATCTGCGCAGAGTGCAATACATGGAAAAATGAAAAAAGTGAATCAACGAATCAAGTGTGTGGATTTGCTATTTCAGAGCAGTGTCCCGACCATTCACTTAACACACAATGTGTTTACTGAAACGTATACATTTTCCATACATACAGGATGAAGCAATTAGCCTCTTGCGCATTTTCGACATCAAAGGATGACGGAAAATCTTAAGTATTCACCGTACTGTCAGTCCATTTAAAGAAATTAAGTTATCGACCAAACCTAAAAAAATAATCTATTAAAAGTAGACGATACCCTATGACTTGGAAAGAACTGACAACGATTATTTTTGTTGTGGTTAGAAATATAGAAGTTTGTTGTGTCTTAATCATGTAACCGAGACACTTATAAATTGTTGCTATGCCAACTACAAAAGCAAGAGACATATATTAAACGTTATCTAGATCTTTAGTTTGAGATTTATAAGCTTTCTTTATAGAAGCTGAATATTCACATCGTTTTCATAACACGAGACATCTCATCAATAACTGAAGCATGTGCCAGTTTATACCCTTTGTTGAACTCTTTGTTGTATTTCTGCTATTATTTTTGAGCCCAGACCGCAGTGCATGTAATTAGCTTATTGCCACCGATGTCACCTGTCTTTTTTCTTCCTATTTCCCGTGTGTCACCTGAGCCTTGAACATCACAAACTGTCACGAGGTGTCATGTGATTAAACCCGGAAATGAAGATCGTGTTTGTAGAAGGGAGTTTGTAGAAACCTGTTATGTGTCATTTTCGTGTCTGAATGTGACAACAATGGTCCCCTCACAGTCGAAATTCCCGACTGAAGCTTTGGTTCTGCTCGTTTCGGTGTTTATCGGCAGGTGTAGATGTCAGTATCAGCCCACTTGGGAGTCCATTGACTCCCGACCTTTGCCGGAATGGTACGATCAAGCTAAATTCGGGATTTTCGTGCATTGGGGAGTGTTTTCTGTCCCTAGTTTTGGAAGCGAATGGTTTTGGTGAGTAGTTGGTTTGTTTATTTCATGTATACCAGCAAATGCACTTGCTCACTCGGATAGTGAATTGCAGCCTGGTTTGCATTGTGCATATACCGAGAAGCGTAGGTACACTTAAGCTATTAAATTATGTAAGGATCTACTTTATAAAGTGGATCTATGCACATCAGACGATGCGATAAAAATGTTTAACGCGTTAAAAATTATGAACAGTAATATCCATAATTTTTTAAACGTGCCACGAGCAAATGGTAATGCTCAACAAGGAATGTCTTTTGGACTGGTAGGGAAACTGCAGCGTTGTCTTTAATATTCAAACGGTACACAACTTTATACATTAAAATGAATGAGTCCAGTTCACGCATCCCATCAGTATTGCAGACCAGTTGTATTTGTATTGTTTTAATTTCACTACGGATCACAGAAGTACAATTGTTGTACTTCCTTTTTTTACTGCGGTAAAGCTAGTTTCTCATTCAGACGTTCTGACGTTTTATGCCAGTACCCACACGATAATTAAATCATTTCTAAAATCACATGATGTGAATATGGAGACATGAAAACCAGTTACACCCGCTTAATCAAACGGAATACCCCAAATTGTTCGCTAGTTAATCAAAAGTTTCCTCCGTATACCAACGGAATATCTGCTTCCCTGTCAGGAAGACCAAAGGGAGCGTCTGTAAAGTGAGAATGCTTTCTGTTAACATAATTTTCTAGTAGGCCTACATACAGCCAGAGGGTGTATAGTTTTGCGTCTTTGCCAAATAAGGCTATATATATATATATTTACAACTATATAGATGATGAGTTTTTTTAACTGCATGTCATTTGTATGAGTGCATTATGTAGATTTTTAAATAAGATAACATCAAATTATGTGATGGCCATTGGGACCGAGTCAGGGGAAGTTCGGGGTTAAGGGTGGCAGTGCCCCCATGATAATTTGCATGCCCCCCCTAAATACATATTACATATTGCTATTATTATTATTTACATTAATATATGTGGACTAAGACTTTGTTCGGTGGGAACAGGAGAAACCCAAACGTAATTAAGCACATTTTCTTGACGGACCCTTAACGCGCGTGCGCCGGGTGCTCGAGTCGCTTCAATAAGTGAAAAGCGAAGTTAACGTCAGAAAAAAAAGAATCAAACTCGTGGAAGCGAAACAGTCAAAACAGGGAATCAGAGTGAGTTACATATTTGTAAAAACTGTAAAATGTAACTGCATAAAAGCGTGTCATAAATAACTTACCAGTTTTCAAAATTGTCTTTCGCTTCTTAATGCTGGCAATCTAGTGTAAATAATATACTTGGAGGACATTCATCTTATCAGTTTTTAATGGTGATGCTTATTTTAATGCTTATGCTTGGGGACCTTTCCAATGGATCTGTTCACAAGCATGACTGCTAATAAAGGTAAGTAATGCAGCAAACACGTAACAAGTCAAATCAATGCAATTCACAGGCTTACTTAAAGAAAGGGAGGGGAAAAAACAACGCAAATATCTACTGAAGGCCACAAACGAATAGGGGGAAAAAGAAATTTAAATGAGCTGCAAATTTACAATACTAGATGGATCATCTAACTTGGAAAAAAATCTTTGCAGTAATAGAACAAGTTATGTAGAATTTAGAAACAGCTTACTGTCAAGCCATGTAGTCTAATTTGTAGACGGTCCCTTAGCTCTGTTCTCTAGTGATGAAATACCCCTGATTTTCTGACAGGTCCGATTTGATTAAATATAGAAGTTGGTTTCGTCGATACCGATTTTATGGTCTTTTAACTGCGTTAAATGGGAAATAGTGCTTATTGGTACTGGAAAAAAATTCAAACCGCAACATGTGAAATGTTTGCAATAAATATTTCGATATTTATAAAACAAAAAATTAGTTGAGACATTTACCCTAAATAAAATATAGCCAAACAGAACTTATTTACCAATAGTCAAATGCGTTGTTACTCTTGCCGCAAGACCTGCCAACAAAGCACTTGCTTTTGCTATCGTCTCCGTGGAATCCAAAATACTTCCTTAAAGTACAAGACGAATGTCTTTCGAAGAGTGTTTGTTGACTTTTCTTGTCACTCAGGCATTTTTGTTGAACTTCTTTCAAATACACCACACTGTCTATAAGTGAGTCCAACCGCAAGGACAAAAATTATTATGCATGGCTCTAATAATAATAATAACAAGGAAGGTGATGATAATAATAATAATAATAATAATAATTATTATTATTATTATTATTATTATTATTATGTAAACATTTAAAACATTTACATTTAATCTAAGTTAAATATCCGATGTTTTAACATTGGTTCATTTTTGAGAATCCATTCTATTCAGATTGAAAAACTCATTCCGGACATCCCTTGTTAGCACTTATAGCTGACTGTAGACATCAGTGTTCTTATTGTACAGCTTTTAAATGGTAGCAGTTTCTGAAAAAAACGCAGTTGTAGCTGATTGTCTTAGCAAAAATTTTAATTTACCCATGCTATTCTTTTTGCACCAACCATTTGAGAACTATTAAAGAAGGAAAAGCCAATGTCTGAATGTAAAACCAGCATTACTGCAGTCCTCTTTTTCCCGACAGCCTCATCCTTAAACAGTAATAGTCATGGTTATGTAGTAGTAGTGTGTGGAAAGGTTGCTATTCCGGTTGTTGAACTGTTTGATCAACAATCAATGCACGACATCTAATATAGCTTCTCTGTTTTTGTTTTGTTGTCAGGTGGTACTGGCAAAAACAGAAATTGACGCCATATGTTGATTTTATGCGACAGAATTATCCGCCCGATTTTCAGTACCCAGATTTTGCACCTCAGTTCACCGCAGAGTTCTTCAATGCAAAGCAGTGGACGGATATCTTTGCAGCCTCAGGAGCGAAATATGTTGTACTCACTACAAAGCACCATGAAGGTATGTGAGATACCAGCACTTATAGCCTGCACCACTTGCTTCTGTAAGGTACACTATATGGCCAAAGGTATGTCGTCACCAGCTCTCATTCTGATACTATGCATATTTATATGAAGTCGCTCAGCCCATTGTTGCTGTAACAGCCTCTTTTCTTCTGGGAAGACTTTCCATTACATGTTGCAACATGGCTGGTCGAATTCACTGCCATTCGCTTACTTGCAGTTGAGCAGGGCAGCTGTAGGCAGAGATGTGGATGACTGACATGTTGTAAAGATGGCGTCCTGTGATGGTGCCAGTTTGATAGTCATGAACGTCTTCCATATGACCACCCATTCTGCTGCTAATTTTTGTTACTGGAGATTGCATATCTGTGTGCTTAATTTTACATATATATTATATATGTGTCAGTGGTGGGTGTGGCTTAATTAATCTATTCCTCTAGAGCAGGGGTGTCAAACTCCAGTCCTGGGGGGCCGGAGCCCTGCACATTTTTGGGTTTCCCCTCATTTTACACACCTGATTCA
>JAODJU010000025.1:18204208-18228230 GCA_026776725.1 Gnathonemus echidnorhynchus | reverse complement strand
ACCGGGGGGGAATACTTATGCAATCAAGATTTTTTTCAGATTGTCTCATATTAGTAAACCTTTGTGAGAACTTTGTAGAATTTTGTTTTCCCACTTCAGAGCATCATGGGTGTGTGTGCGTGTGGGGGGGGGCGGGGTATATTAAAAGCAATGTATAAGACATGCTTGTACATATGAAGGGACTGTGTTCAATCGAACTAAATATCATTTTCCTCCTGGGGTCAATAAGTCCATCTTAATCTTAAACGATGATCTGAGATGGTTACTTCTGTTGTACCTTGCATAGAGGTAATAATAAGCACTGTAATTAGATTAAGTCGAAAGGTGATACAGGGTTTGGGGATTTTGTACTTTTTATAGTTTTTTAGTTACCCTTCTTAGTATTTGTCCCCTTGCTCATTGTAATTGTGCTTCAACAAGACATGACAAAGTAATGTAATGAAGTGCTGTAACTGTGGAAAATGGAAAGGTCATCTATTGAAATTATGAGGTCATATTTGATTGTACTTAAAGGCACGGTTCAAATAAATATAAACCTCCTATCCTTAGACAAGACTAAATGTTGACACTTTTGAAGTCCACTGTCTTGGAAATAAAGTCAGTTCTGTGTCACAAAACCTTTAATGTGACAAGCATTGCCCAGTAGCCAATCACCTCTCCCACCACTGTGTTCCCTGCTGATGCCTCAGAATACTAAGCAGATTAAATTACTCTGTTTACCATCCCTAATACCATGGCAGCAAATCCATTCACAGGCATCCCCCATTTGAGAGATCACACTCTGGGCACAGTACTATTTCAGGTAAGATTAATACATTTATTTCAGTAATAAGCCAGAGTAGCAACTGTGTTTCAGTCCTTGAACTGTCAACGCTATACTGTACAGAGACTGCAGTGCATGACTACACTATGAGTACTTTATTTACAAAGAGCAAACAGAAATCATCTTGCACAAATCATACACAAGTTACTCAGACTACTCTAAAGTGAAACCAGTCAAGAAGGTTATACAACTTCAAAATAAATCCTTTACTTACAGGTATGCAAAGCCATAACCATGAGAAAACACAAGTGTCCATTTATAGACGCCAGGCTTTCGAACGTGAAGGAGGACGCTCATCTCCAACAAACCCTGGACCGCATCAACCACAGGTTCAAGGTCGTCTGTAGGTCATGGAGTCGGGAAAGAGACCTCTTAGTTGGGGAGCACAGGAAGTTACTTCACCTGCAGGCTTGTGAGCCGTATGCGTCCGTCGACAAAACCATGACGGAAATATCTACGATGAGAAATGCCCGTCTCTGCTTTCTGGATCTCACGGTTGCGAGGTCGGGGTCACGTGGCATGCTGACCTCCTGCAAGTCTTTACGGCGAGAGGGTGCTAGATCCCAGATGAGCCCACAGTGCTCCAAGTTGGCAAGGGTATGCACAAAGAGCCCATCAACCACCTATCTCCAAAGGCCAAGATCCATGCTGACCTTCTCCCAATCTACAGCCAGCTCAAGGCACCATGAGACAGGTACTCAACTACTCTCTATCATGCAACTGAGAGAAATGGCTACCATCGACAACATCTCCAGGAAGGAACTGGAGAGCCAGGAAGGACATGCAAGACTAGAGGAGGACAGACAGAGGCTGCTCCTGAGGAACGAACTGAGCCAGAGGATACAGTCCTTCTTAAAGAAGTTTGATCCTCAGATGGGGAGTCAACCCAAAGAACTCAAGGGGGCAAGTCAAAGAAACAGTGGGCTACCCAACATGGAGGACAGTCCTGGAAGACCTTGACAGTCTGTTTGTATGATGTTAATTCCATTTAAAATCAATTTGAGACAGATTAAGGGCAACTAAAACTAAGAAACTAAGCACTCTTACAAACCTTACAAAAAGTTTATTTTTTCCTTTTGTCAAGATACCTCCCAGTCTACTGCATTAAGACGGAAAACTGACCCGAGCTGTACATTTAAGGATTCTTTTAAGAGCTGGGATCAAGTCCATCACAGACACTAAAACAATTCAGTAAATACCTGCGTTGACATTTTTAAATGCAAAACACAGACGTCATAAACCGCAAAGATCAAAGCGTGAGATACCGAAGCATGCTATGTTGTGTCCAAAGGGAGTCGTCCTCCTCAGACAAGCTCTCTTTGAGTTTGAGAAATGCAGAGGAGGAAGCTGCACCATTGCCGGCAGACGCACTGAGAAGCAGTTGAGCTTGCACTGGAACCCAGTTAGCAGATCCGCCTCTCTTTCTTCCAGGCCAGTAATGCTATGTGCACTGGGGTTTGCTGAAGGAGAGATTGGCTTTCCTTCCACTGTGGCGACTCCAGCAAAGTCTTATCTGCACTCAGGTTAAAAAAACAAACAAACATACGCATAACAAATGACAAATGTACTTCCGTATGTCCTCCTAGAAATACTGTTTTTCTAAGACAATTTCCCCAATGCCACTTGCCATTGCTGCGGATGCAGATATAGTCCTTTGAGTGTGGGATGATGCATGAAGTTGGAAATGTGAAATTCGCTTTTGCATGAAAATAAGTTTGTGTCCAGGGTGTAACCTATGTATCTTGACCATGTGCACTTAAAGATATTGTAGATATTGTGATGGTATAGCCTGACTGCATGAACATCTACTGCAAACAGCAGATGTTTGAGTTTTCTATGATAATCATCAGTGTTAGCACAAAAAATTATGTATTTTACCCCACAGACTTATCAAAACAGGGTAATTTTCATTTCATTACCCAAGAGTCAATAAAAAAACAGGGTGATAGATTTACTACACCTTCAGATTCAAAGGTGACGCGAGTGGGGATGTACTTCGTCGGGTCACCATATTCCAGTGTGAGGAGGACCTCAGTTTCCTTCTGGCCTGGCACTGTGCACATGAGCACCACAATGCTGTAGAGGGAGTTAGTCTCCATCACCAGGACCGAGCCCTGGAGAAGCTCCTGAGGAAAGAGCAGAACACAGGAGAACCTCTGAAGGTCATGAAGTCCACTGAAACCAACATCACTCAACATTATAATGTCTGACAGACAGACAGACAGATATAGAATTAATCCCAAAGAAAATTGCACATTTACAATACTCAAATACACACATTTACATATCAATAAACGGTGACAGTACATGATTGACAGACAGGCATGACAAACTAAAAAAAAAAAAAAAAAACACGAACACAGAGGAAAACGCAGAGCTTGGACAGAAACCACAGGAAGAGTTCTGGTACCTTGACCAGACGGACTTGCTCCTGTCGGCCTGCGAAGGCATTGAGGTGCTGGCCGAGTGTGTCGAGGAAGGCCTTTATGTCCTCCTGGAGGTTCTGCTGTGCGAACTTCTCCAGGGGGATGAAGGGCGGAACGTTGTGGCGACATATACGGATGGTGCGGGCCAGGTCCACCTCCAGGTTGAAGGTCTCCAGGTAGCGGCCCTCGAAAGCCGTGGTTAATGAGAAACAGACCCCTTTGCCGCTGCGAGTCTCCACAACATCGTAGCCGCCTGAAAGGAAGCATCGTTTCATTTGTGGCAGCTGTGTAGGATATGGGTTGTTCTATTCACAAGCTGCTTAGTTATTAATGTAGTTCAGTGTTTAATCATCCAGTGAGGTTTAGTTTAATCCAGCTGTGATCCATGTTTATTGGCCTAATTTAGTTCCCTTTCAGGAAACAGATCCCACCTGGGACTGTAACATTCCTGTAACATTCAGGTGACCAGAGTTAACATAAATATATGCATATGTAAGCAAACACCCATTCACTAGTCCAATAAGGAAGAGACACATTATTATGCACCAATGAGGTGATGGGCGCGCAGCAGGTCTTTGACTTGTGTCAACCTGGCCTTCAGCTGGGACAGCTGCAGGTTCTCCTCCCTGCTTTCTTCCTGAGGCTCGACATTTTCCTGGTCCACTACAGACGTGAGCTGTTGGAGCGACTGGAAGCAGCAAGGAAAACGAAACTCAACTCTGCGTACTCGCAGGCAGTGACAGTATATGTCGGTGACAACGCGATCTCAAATAAATGAATGAAGGAGTGAATGAATGATCAGACAGACAGATCGAATGATTAAGCTAAAGTAACTTTACGTTTGACACGAAAAGGCAAATGAATATCAAGGTTCTCACCACGGTAGTTTTCACTTTGGCTCTCAGCTGATCCCTTTGGGCCCTAAGCTTCTGTAATTTGGATCGCAGTTCCTCTACCCTGGTCTGCTGTTGCAGTGCCTCTTTCTGCCTTGTGGCCAGGAGAACCGACTCTTTCTCCAACATGCTCAGGTGTCTCAGCACACCTAAAAAAAAAAGTAGCACTTTAATGTTGCTTCTAAAATGCCACCGCTAATTTTTAAATTAACATTATTAATATTACCTTCTTTAAGAAACGCCCTTGCTTCCTCCATTATTTTGGCAACCAGAACAGTAAACCTGCTCGAAAAACATTTTTAAACTTACTTTAATGCGAACGCATTATCTGTAACTGCATTTAAACACATACTTTAAAGTGAACGCATTATTTGTAATAGTAACAGTAACAGCAGTAGTAACTGAAAGTTTAATTTTAAGCACTTCTATGTCCACTCGATCATCCAGGCATTTCTATTAGATCTGAATAGACACGAAAAGAAACAAACGCAATGTACTCGTGTAAATATTGTAATGTGAATGTTATATACTAACAAGAATAACAATATTCACCCATAAAAATAAAATCGCATCCATACATACCCGTTACTGTACTGCGATCGAAACTGGCGCAATTCTTACGACACCGCCCTGATTGGTTGGCATGACTTACGGATACGTTTCGCCGCCTCTGATTGGCTAAAACCCAACACACGTATTAACTCGGCCAAACCCTCCAAAACAAGCACAAGCAAGGCAATGTTGGTCGCTTTCCAGCAATCGTCTAAATATAATGGTCCCATACCATCTATAAATGTATTTTAATCACCATTTAAACCCAATGAAACGCTTGACTGATCTGTTCCTTAAGTCTGGCGGTTCAAAACGAGGGGCGGGAACAAAGAGGCACACGGAAAAGCGATGAGACGACAGCCAATGAGACGTCGGGAAATGTATTACTCAAGTAAAGTGAGTGGTTCGGCACGTCGAGGTTCGGATACAATGACGCTTTAAATTGACGTAGGTTTCGGCATAAGACTGGTCGGTTTATTGGTTTTGTATTAATTCATTTACCATTCAGTTTATAAAGGTAGTTCTGTAACGTACAAAGAGGTGTCTAGTCTTCAGATGATAGTTTTGCAGGTTTGTAGGTTTTATAGGTTTGATCATTTTTGGCATTTCATTTTTGGTAAAAGTTTATTAGGTTCTTTTGGCAACCACTTTTATCCACAAAAATGTGTCTTGTTTGTCCATCGTCTTTGTTCTTCTGCCACTGGCTTCCAACTGAGTATCCTGGTCAAGGTCACAGTGGGGCCTGGAGCCTATCTGTGGTAGCTCCTGGCACAAGGCTGTGGAACAACCTGGATGGGATGCTTCTCTTCCAGTTGCTTCAGTGGTGTCTAAAATAGTCGGGGGCGGGGTCACAGCATTTTTAAGGGTTTGATGGTAACAGTCAGTCAACACAGTAGAGAATGCAATGTCCAGTAAGTTAATGGGAAACACTGAATGCAGCACTGCAATGCACAGTATTATCCAATTTAAAGATTTGCCCTCGCGTGTTTTGTTGGGGTGGCACATTGCTCCAAGTCCAGTGTCGAATCTCTGCCTAGGTGCATGGAGTGTGCATGTTCTCCCCTCGTCTTCATGGAGTTTTCTCAATTTTTCCCCCACAGTCTAAAAACATGCTAAGGTCAGCTGGAGTTGCCAAATTGTCTGTAGGGTTGAATGCCCTGCGATGGGTTGATGCCCCGTCCTGGGTCGTTACCCGCCTTGCACCCGTTACCTCTGGGTTAGGCTCCAGAAGCCTGCATAAGCCAGGCGGGTATGGAAAATGGATGGATGTATTTTGTTAAGGCAAATAAGTTACAAAGTAGCATAGGAGCCTGCTAATGGTTCCCTGCCCCTTGGCTGCAGTTGTAAGTGGGTAGTCACCTGGACTCCATCGTGCCCTAGGAAGAGATATGCTGTTGCACCTATTAGTGCACTACTTTAAGAATAACAATGTGTGTTAATCAGTCAAACTATTACCCACCTGGCAATTAATAAACTGGTTATAATGTTTTAATCTTTTTTTCCATAAAGTTTACATATTTGCTGAAAAATGTAACATGAAATTTTATAGAGTAAGCTTTGTATTTTTAAGGAAGTATCTTTACTTTGTCTTTCCATCTTTAACTCCTTATCCTGGTCAGGATTGCAAAGAACACAGGTCTGTGGCACTTCCTGGAAAGGACAATGGGTGAATTGTGTCATGGGTATTTTATGTCTTGTGACAATGCATCCTAATTTCATATACAGTGCCCACAGAAAGTATTGGGATGTTTGCTTCATTCCGTAAAAATCTTGCAATTTTTAGGTTTTATAACAATCATTGTTTTATTCATTTCTTTACAAAAAATATTTATCACATTAGAAACAGCAGTGGTTTTCAGTGTAACATTTAAATCATAATAAATTGAAACCCAAACTATAGTTCTAAAAGACCTTTTCTGGGTAAAAAAGTTAATTGACAAGCAGTCCCGTTGGGTGCTTATTAATGTCAAATATTTGCAATAACAAAAACAACAAACATTTGTGTTTAGTATCCACTTGGATGCTAAAGAGTACAATTGCAATTAGCAAAATCAGAACTCTATGAGTCAGTCAAGAAAAGGAAATGAGCTATAGGTTTCTGATTCAAGAAACACTTCTGTTGTGGTCATTGAGAGACTGCTACTGTAAAATAAGCACCTGTATCAAATGCATGAAATTGTATGCTGCAGTGCAACCCTGTCAAATAAGCAACTAAATGCAAATATGTTTGTTTTCTAGAAATCAGGGCATTTAGCTAAGGTCAGCTTTCCAATCTAATCCCAAATTAAGTCTCAGATTATTAGGTTTGAAAATAGTGTTTTAGCAACCTCATATAGGAGTTTCAGTAATAGCTAGGTCCACATAAACACAAAGCTATGATTGACGGATATATTCATTATATAATGGTACGGTTAACCGGTTGACCCTGCAGCATGGCATTCAAAATAAGAAATAAACCAGAATGCAAATTTACTATGTAAATACGTTTGTACTCCGCGCACTGGGAGCTTCAGGAAATGCACTCTGTGGTATTATACATACTTGTTGTGGATTTATGGGAAGGATATCATCCAGCTGTCAAGAGAACCGTATTCTTCCAACTCCTGAAAAGACTTGCAAAAATACCCTCAGTTTTATTCCCTGATATAGATATTTTATCGTTTAGTTCTGCATAATAAAGTGTATTAATAATAATAATATATTAATAGTTTACTTAATATTTATCGAATAGATCGTTTTAAAGCAATGTAGTTAAAAATAATGTTAATATGGTATATATTACAAATCTACAAATACGTGGTTTATCAGTCAATTTAAATATTTAAATAAGTACATATTACAGGAATAATTAGCTTTTTTCATAGTTTTCTGTCTTTGTTTTTAGTAGTTCAGTGATCCTTTTTCATTTGAAATATTTTATTATCATTGCTTTTTGCAGAGGCATTGTGGAACGTAGGATGCGTTCTCATTGAAAAACAAACAAGTTAATGTGCGTGATATAAGTTGTGACAGAGTGGTGTCATCTCATTTGGCATATGAAAATTATACATACAGTTTAAGGTTTTTATATGAAGAAAAATCTTCAAAACATTTTTCGGGACCGTAAGTTAAGAAAAGATCATATTCTCATATAAGTCCGTCGCACAGAGAACGCGACAAGCCCAACTCCTTTCTATGCAGTGGAGGCCGAACGCACCACTGATTGGTCTATGGATCTTGACGTTGTTGGCAGTAAGAAGAAAGTGGCGCATTCACCTCACAATTTATATGAAATTCATTTATCACGTGTCTAGATTCACTGGAGGGGTGAATCGGGCTACCAAGTATTAATAATAAAAGAAAAACTTTTTTTTTGCTCATCGGCTTCCTAAAAGGTACACTATATGGACAAAATTATTGGGACACACCTCTTAATCACTGAATTCAGGTGTTTCATTCAGATCCATTGCTACTGGGGTATAAATTCAACACCCGTGGGCCAGTTGTCCTGTTAGGGGGGGCTTAATCCTCCAAGTATTGCTTACACTACAGTATATTGTAAGTATTAAGAATGATTAAGAAGCAAGAGACAGCTGTGAAAACTGATGTTATTTATGCAATATTTTACAATTACATTTTTGGTTTTTACAAAAATATGTCACTCACTCAGATTTCCTGTTTAGACTGTGCTGCTTTCACGAGTTTGATTTTTTTTTTCTGTCGTTAACTTCACTTTTCACCAACTAAAGCGGCTTGACCAGCCGGCGCACGCGCGTTAAGGGTCCGTCAAGAAAATGTGCTTACGTTTGTGTTTAGCCTGTTCCCAACGCACAACAATTTAGCACACATATATTAATGTAAATAATAATAATATTAATATATTTATTCCAGACTCAAGTAGTTTATGTATTTAGGGGGGGGGGGATGCTGCCCCACCCCTAGAACTGCCCCTGGCTTGAATTTATCCCAAGCACCGTAGGGTTCAAGGAAGAGGAACACCTTAGTCGAGTTGTGAGGAGGAACAAGATAAAGATGTACAATGAAATCTTATTTTATTGACAATATTGTTGCTTAGCTTATCCAGAGCAGTTGAAACTTTATACAGATGGGTAATTTTCAGGGGCAACTCATAATAAATATTCAGGGACTTGAACCAACGGCATTCTGGGTTTAAGGCTAATCTGGATCTTCAGCGATCACCCTATTTGCTGTGCTTGTTGCAAAAAGATGTTAAATAGACTCTCTCTGCTGTAACAGGGTGCCCATCATCGCAGAATGACAAACAAAAGCTCATTCAAATAATCCACACAGACATCAGTCAAATGCAAACGAATTCCTGATTTTAAATTTGATAATCAAATTGTTGATCCTGGAAACAAGGTGTTATGACCTGCAATGAAACTAATTAAATGGAAATTTAATCTTGTTTTATATTCTTATATTTTTTGTATTCCTCTTTGTATTCCTATCCCACTAATCCTGGT
This sequence comes from Gnathonemus echidnorhynchus, assembly GCA_026776725.1. Taxonomy (NCBI): domain Eukaryota; kingdom Metazoa; phylum Chordata; class Actinopteri; order Osteoglossiformes; family Mormyridae; genus Gnathonemus; species Gnathonemus echidnorhynchus. The sequence goes on along the minus strand of JAODJU010000025.1, from coordinate 18,219,073 downwards.
CAGTATCATGGAGGGTCTTGATCCTTTCCCCACTTATCTCGGTCAGTATCATGGAGGGTCTTGATCCTTTCCCCACTTATCTCGGTCAGTATCATGGGGGATCTTGATCCTTTCCCACTTATCCTGGTCAGGGTCAGGGGAGGGTCTCGATCCTATCCCACTTATCCTGGTCATTGTCATGGGGGGGTCTAGATCCTATTCCACATATCCTGTCAGTGCTCCAAACAAGACACAAACCCTAACCAGTGTAATGCAAGATGAATGTAGACTCAGTTCTCACTGGTCAATGTGTCATCTTTCAGAGATTCATTGAAAGAATTCAACAACACCTGTCATGTTCATTTGCCAGGACCAGAGGGGCAATGGCTGGTTGTCATGGAGAATAAACAGTTTTCCTTCCTCTTCATATTTTAATATGGTACATTCTTTTTGCCAGTGGACTTCTGGCCAGAAAATGTATTTGCTAGTCAAATACAGGCTTAGATACAAATAAGCTGTTCACTCCAACAGATGAGCCAACGTTATGCTCCCTATGCAAATATAAAAGAACACTTTGCAGAGTCTTTGGAATTCTTATTTGCCATTTCATTACCTGCACTTCTCCACTCTATCCAGGAAAGTTGTGCCCTGTGGTCTTTTCCCATCAGCTTGAATGGGTGGATTGCCATCATATTCAATTTTTGGGCCAGTTTGACAAACTAAAGAGCATCAAAAAGAGTGAGGTAGGTGCTTTCTTAACAGGCTTTTGTTTCCTCCTAAAATGACAGCGGGGATAGAGTGACAAATGTGATGTTTTTCATATAAACATCCTGTGCAATTAAAACTGTGCATCTGACTTTTCGCAAGAAAGGATTCTACTCATCAACCCCAAACAACAGTAGAAAGTGGTATGTAAAAAGTAAATTTCCTGTTTCCTCACATTCAATGCAATGTAAAACTAAAAATATTATCTAAATATTATGTAATGTAAATTCATAAACATATATTCTAAGACAAATATCTTTAACCAAAGAAGACTTACTATTGTATTATTTATAATAAGCCTTTCAGCAAAGTTTTTGACTTTTATACATCCTGTTGAATAAATAATTTACAAATGTTATCATTTGTCAAAATTTTAGCCTATAGCACATATATTACATCTATATTCTTCTGGAAGGTTTCATTAATGTTATAGTTCATTTTAACAATAATCATTGTCCTTCTTCCAGATTCAGAATGTGGCTTTGGCCAATAATGACTCTTTATGCCTTGGGAATGTTTCCCAGCCAGGTCAGTGTCTAATGTAATGTAAAAAGTAAACCGGTGTCATAGTACAAAGATAGGTTCTGTGAAAGACGTTTACAAAACAACAGATAGTGTTTAATATTTGTTGTTCTATTGTTGGAACGCAACTGAAGCGAATCTTCATTTTTGTAATCTGTACAGGCTACATCTTCAATAGGTAAGTGTTTTTTTCTTTCATGAGTTGCAACAAATACGTACGTAAGTTAAAATTCTGTCGACTTTTGGATGCTAACAAATTAACATGTTTTGTTCATTCCAATACTGCTATTCATCATGATTGTTTCAACCTTTTCAACATTTTTCCTTTGTTGTACAAACAGGATAAGCCTTTAGTCTCTGATAATATGTATAAATCATGTTTTTCATTACTCCCTGTATTAAAATATATATTCTACATGGCAGGCTATGTAATACTGTTAATTCTGTTTTATCTTCTACTCTACTCTACTCTACTCTACTCTACTCTAACCACATAATTGTATAGGTAGCAGTAATGTCAAATATTTTTGTACAGGAAATATTATTACAGGAACCAGAGTTACACACAGTCAGACCAAAAGATGGTATAAAACAATAATCTGCATTTGAACTAACAAGCTTGTTTATCTGTTTATTTGTTTGTTTATGGATTTCAAAGGAGTTTTTCTACTTTTAAGGTTGCTGTTTCTGTTATAAGTATCATAGCCTTTATTTCTAAATTCAAAGTACAGTTTCTTCTTATGACAGCTGCTTCCATAAAAATTTACATATTTTATGCACTGGTGGGTGCTGAGGTCTTCTACTTTGCATTAATTTGCAGTACAAATATTTTGATATTTCCACTAGATGATGCGACCTTGCCAAAAACAGTGTGCAAGTGAGACTTTCACAAATTGTGGGTCAAGTATCACAATAGGAACTTAACTAGTGTTTCTCACGAACACAAGCATACTGGTATACATGTCGTAACAGTGTTTCCCTGTCCGATCATCGGAGACCCCCAGGGGCTTTGCTGGGATCTTAAGACAGCTGGGACTTTGCCCTGATTCTCAAACAGAGAACATGGTTGTTAAACCATGTGGGCAATGGTGGCTTGATGGTTAGGGAAGGGCACTTGTAATTGGGAGATTGCAGGTTCGAATCCCCGACCAGCAAGGCACCACTGAGGTAGCCTGAGCAAGGTACCTCCCCCAAGCACTGCTCCCTGGGCGCTGAATTAGCTGCCCCCTGCTATGTCACGAAAGTCACATATGGGTTAAATGCAGAGGACACATTTCTTTGTTGTGTGCTGTGGTGTGTTGACAATGACCACTGATCACTAAATAAATTAAAACCACCAAAGCTAAACAAATCATTGGGGCTCGTTCGGATCCAGCCTACTAATGTAACATTTTAAATATTAAGTCTTTCTAGGCATTTTAGATTTAATATATATCACATGTAATGTTAATGTTTTAAGTACATTTTCCCAAGCAATAACTAGACTTAGGGTGACCAGATAATCAATGTCTAGGAGGACACTTTGAGCTGCTTCTGGTTTTACAAACTCATTTAAAACTGAAAGGCTCCTGTGTTAGGCTAAAAAATTCAGTTCTTCTTGTGCTTTGACTGGTTTCACATTAACATTAACAACACATGCATGATTATCAAAGTCAAAAGTCAAAAAGTCTTTATTGTCAATTCTACCATACATACCGGGCACATGGGGGATTGAAATTTCAGACCCCATGGTGAGTAACAACGACAAGCAAGACACAAGCAAGAGAGACACAAGTTCCAAAATTAAATCTGGACTGAAGAGGCTGTAAGAGGGGTGAGTGGGGTCTCCCACAATGCTGCCTGCTTAGGTGGATGTTGTAGGTGTCCTGGAGGCAGGGCAGTGGGGTTCCAATTATCTTTCCTGTTGCGTTCACTATGTGCTGTAGGGTATTGGTGGTGCAGCTTCCAAACCACACTGTGATGCAGTTTGTCAGGATACTTCCAGTGGTCCCTCGATAGAAGGCAGCCATGATCAGTACCGGGGCACTAGCTCACTTTAGTTTGCAGAGGAAGTAGAGGTGTTGTCCTAGCTCAAAGTGTTCTCCCTGACAGGGATTATCTGGTCACCATAACTAGATCATATGTCTTACCTTATATATCACAGACATTTCGAGGGATATGTGCTAAAACAGGGAAGAGTAGCGAAAGGGGCATGCGCATCAATAGTTATTTTCAAAATGGCTGAGAAGTCTGCTATGAAGCGTTGTTCTATAACATTAGATTTAAAATGCGAAATCGTTCTTTTAATCGAAACAAAAAAGAAAACACGAGCGGATATTGTACATGACTATGGTATAAGTAAATCTACGGTCAGTGACATCTGGAGTAACTGTGAGAATTAGTACACGACTTCTTTGCAGTTTGCAGATGGCAGCAAGAAAATCCACCTATGACGATGTTGAAGATGCGCTTTTTCTTTTGTCGAAGCAAGCACGTTCACTTGGTGCACCAGTCTCCAATCCAGTTCTGAAAAAGAAGGCAGGCAGTCTTGCTGCTGAACTTGGTTACGATGACTTTAAATGTATTGATGAATGGCTGGATTGCTTCAAGAAGCGCAGAGCTGTTACCTTTCGCGTCCTGAGTGGCGAATCAGAGTCTGTACCACAAGAACTTGCTGCAAACTGGCTACAGACCAAACTGCCACGTCTGCTGGACCAATATGACGAACAGAATGTCTTCACCGCTGACGAGACTGGATTATTTTTTAAGTTGTTGCCGGACCACACGATGACGTTCAAAGGAGACAGTTGCCACGATGGCGAGAGAAGTTAGGAGTGCCTTACATTATTGTTTGTTGCCAAAATGGATGGATCTGAAAAGTTACCGCTGCTAACTATTGGAAAGTCTGCCAAGCCACGTTGTTTCAAAGGTGCAAAGTCCCTAGCAGTTGTATACAAATGCAGTCGTAAAGTATGGATGACAGCGAGTCTGTTCAGTGAATGGCTAATAGATCTTGACAGAAAATTTGTGAAGGAAAAGCGTCGCATTCAAATGATGCAGCGCGCATGACACAGCTGTAGCTGAACAGTTTAAAGCAATACAGCTGGGGTTTTTGCCAACTTCAACCATGTGACATGGGCATCATACAGAACTTCAAAGAACAAAAGTTCTGTACAGAAAGCGACTTCTGCAGAAACTTACCATAGCCATCGAGAACAGCGACATGGACAACTTTGCTGTCGACATACTGCAGTGCCTGCGATAGGCTCGGTCAGTCTGGGAGAACGAAATCACAGCGACAACGATCAACAATTGTTTCAGGAAGGCGGGAATTGTCAAGAACATTGTATCTGATATTTCTGCAGAGATCTTCTGAGGAGAAGATCATTCAGAGACCCCCCCCCATCTACAATATTGTCTGCTCGTGGCTGTGGTAACATTTTTGAACGGCTGATGGAATTGCATTTCTTGGACCAGACTACGTCTGCGGAAGAATTTCTTGTCATTGATGAGCAGGTGTAGACAGCTGCTGTCTTCACCGATCAGAAGACTGCAGCAGAAGTCAAGGCAAAGTCTGCCGGTATCGATGATGCACAAACTGGTGACGAATCCAGTGATGAAGAAGCTCCAGCTCAGCTTCCACCATCTACACGCGAAGCAAACATGGCGTTGCTTCTGAAAGAAATGCAGCCCAGAAGAAAATGACAGATTATTTTTCTTCCCAGTAATTTGCGTACAGTTCGACCTAATGCTTTAGAATATCTTTTGGTGTAGGGTATTAGAATGCCTCTTGTCACTTGCTATGTATTTGTTCACTACAGTAGTAAGAAAAGAAGATATGTGTGTTTGTGACATAAAATGATTTTTGTTGAGTTGTAATAGGTGAAATACAGTAAATAAAGTTGGATTACTACCTTTCTGGGGTGTGGCATGAGTAAATGGTGTCCTGTAGTTGTGTTCTGGGCAACTCTGGATATAACGGACTGTTTTGCCAGGTCCCTTGAAGTCCATTATAAATGAATTTTACTATATACTTGTTCCTCTTAGTTCTTTCCTTCTCTCTCTAACTTTGAACAACCTCACTATATGCGTGTAAATGCTCTTGATGTCAGTAAGCTATTTCAATCTTGCAGGTGTTTCAACAAAAATGTATTATGCCGACCTTGAGGTGGACGAGGGAGCTTTGCAGAACATCACGGATCTTCTGCCTAAATTACTCCCATTGGCCTTGGTGTTGAACAGCAGCAGCACCACCATTGATGTGACGTACTCCAACATCACCACAGGTACTGCATGGGTGTAAATAAAGGGGGGGGGGGGGTTAACCCTCTAAATAATCAAAACCAGCCAATACAACCCATTGTTGGGATATATATGTCATGTTATTTTAGTATTTCTTGTCCCTGGACCCCTGTAAATGGGCAGAGACCTCACACCCTTGTGGCAAACCCAAAGGGCTTAGAAATACTTTTCAAAAACCAACAACGAAAAAGATATAAAATGAAAGTTGTTTCATATTATAAATGTCCATTGGATACGTGTCACAAATTGATCTGGTTTATATCAAAGCCCTTTTCCGGTTTTGATACAGTATTGTCATATTTTATGTGATTAGATCTTTTAGGTTAGGTAAATGCATTTTCATTTGTAAACTCTGAGTTTAGAGTTTAAATTTTAAATGAAAATATTAGCAAGCACAAAGTAACTGGTTTTCATAGCACAAGCTCTCCACCATTTTCACTTTTTATGCTGTATTTTTGTTTTCTAACAGAATGTGACATTCGTGGAGAGAAGTCCATTTGCCAATGTAATGCACAGTACGACTGGGACCCGTCAGTGTGTGATTTATATCCAGGGTGCTGCAATGAAATACAATGCAGTTCAAACGCATCACTGCCCACCCCAGTATGTCTGCCTAAGTCGAGAGGTACATGTCTCTTAATATTACGGCACAGTTACAGTTTCTCGTTTGTGTGTTGAGATGGCTTTTACTGCACCATCTTATACATGGTAGTTCATTTCCTACTACTCTTTGACTTTAATATTTTCTGTGTTCCTGTTCTGACAACAATTATTCAACATGTTTTTCACAGTTACTGTCACCGGATCACTTACTTTGGGACTGCCATTTAACCCTGATCTGAATAACCCAGGCTCAGCATACTATCAAACCATGGTGCAGCAAGTGCAAACCAATGTAGGCAGTCGCCTGCTGTGTTAAAGCGTAATTAATAACTAGAGGTGGAAATTTCAGATCCAGAGAGTACAAATCCAGACCAAGATTGACTATAAAGAGTCACAGTCACAGAGCACTCAACTGGTTGGTTGAAACAAAATCTTGGTCTGGATTTGTACTCTCTGGACCTGAAGTCTCTATCTCTGTTAATGACCGGAGTGCTGTCAGCTGCTTAGGGCAGGGGTGGGGAACCTGTTCCATGGGGGGCCGATGTGGGTGCGGGGTTTTGGGGTAGCCTCTCAATCAGCCAATAACAGTGGGTCCCCAGGACTGGAGTTGAGAACTACTGCTTTATTATTGGCTGATTGAGAGGTCATCCAAAAAACCCGCATCCACACCAGGGCTCTGTGGAACAGGATCCCTACCCCTGGCTTAGGCTAAAGAATAGTAGACTTGGCTGATAAGCTGAACATGTTATGGAACAGAAATAGGCCTAACGTATACTGTAATTATAAAAAAATATGTTCAAGTTAAACATTTCCATTAACATGTTTAATGTAAAATTTTCATTTTCATTCTCTGCCTGCAAGAATGGCTGAATTTCATAATCAAATGACAAATTAATGTACATAAAATATTGCCACTTTCTCTTTTTCAGCTAAGCCAAATCTATAGTCAATGTAGCGGATTTGATTCCCTGATAATCACTGGCTTCAGGTAAAAACACTATGAAGCACGCAAACAGATCGCGCAATAGGCGGGTGTAGCATTAGCATTGGTGAATTAGCATTCACCTTTGTCTCTTTTTGTGTCTGTGAAAAATGGTCTACAGGAGTGGAAGCATCATCGTTGACTTTCAGATGATATTGAACGTCCCGCTGAATTCAGCCCAATTTGTGAATATGACGAGCACCTTGGAGTCCCAGCTGAGTGCCAGCTTAAAAGTCGCAACCATCGGTAATAATAATAATACTGATTAATCATGGCGTCTGGAGTGGACAAAATGATAGTAACAGAACAATATATCAGTATCAATGACCTGATAAGAAGTAGGGCCACCATTTGCCTTCAGAACAGCTTCAGTCCTTGTTAAACTGCTATCTCATGAGTCCCGGACTCGGTGGGATGTACTGAGATGTTGAACTATTCTTCAAAAGTGGGGATGGCGCAATATCATTTATTTCTGGTCATACCACATGCTCCTGTTTTGGTAATTTGGTAATTTGCTTGACATATGGAAGATATGCGTGCTATCCATATCGTGTCCAGGATCGGTCCAAAATGGGGCATTTTTAAGACATGGACATTAAGACGTAGACAAAGAACTACAGCTTACTACTAAATTGGTGGGGAAAGATTTTGCAAATTGACATCTAAGTGGAATGTGCAATGAATTAGTAAGAGTAGTGTTGGAGTTAGGTTTCACGGCTAGAAGTCAGACCATGGGGGTAAAAATGCATTTATTTGCTTTCACGTTTCCAGTTTTCCGGGTAATTCTAGAAATTGTGAAGGTTAGGTGTCGTAAGGAGACTAGGGATTAGATGAGGGGGTGGGGGGGGGAGTGATGGGACTGTCTGGGGAGTGCATTGTCATTCTGACAGCATCTTTTCTAGTTGTGATTTAGTTTCTTTGAAGGCCCTGCACCTTTCTGCTGCCGATTACTCTGATTTTGACCACCTCTCATACCTTCCTTGTTGCTGTATTTTTGCAGGAATGGTTACAAATGAGGCACCAGTGGGACCGTTGTGTTATGATAGTACCCAGAGTTTGGTGTGTTACTTAGGCGATACGACCTTTGGTAATTGCTCTTGGACGTTGACTCAAGGAAACAACACTGTGAATATTGTAACTGGGACTGAGGTGACTCTCAATTCCCCGTGTAGTCTTACTCTTATGAAAACATCCCAACTTTGGAGAGGTCTGTATGAGGTGGTTTCGTACAATATCTTTATGAAAATAAATAAATATAATAAGTAATAAAAGGTATCCCCTGACACTACAAAGTCAAAAATTATTCAAAATGGTATATAATTCCTGTCTTGTGTGCTATTAATATTTGCTTGAAAAAATGGTTCTTTCTCTATGTCTCTCAAGGTAATTACACATGCAGTTTTTCCAACGGTCCCCTTACTCACAAAGCCATCATAGATGTGGACATAGCATTGCTACCAGAGGAAATTCAAATATCCAGCAGTCCTCAGTACCCGGATTGCTCCACCAACTCAGGGTCTACATCGGTCCCCGTGTCCTGTGCCATACAGATTAGCCCCGAAAATTACAATGTAACTTGGAATACCGCTGGATGTAATATTACAATATACTTTCCAGACAAGAATGACACATTATTTAACCTCCGCATATCTACCGTGACGGTGAACATCGATTGTAGCAATGAGCTTCCTGTGGATCCCACTGTCACCTGCACATATACAAATAGAAAAAACCAAGTAGAAAATGCCACAGTCACAATACCTGTCATTTACAGTAAGTTCATTATTATTATTAGTAGTAGTAGTAGTAGTATTACAAGCTGGCATACTGTTTGTTTATATGTTAACACAGAAAATGCATGAGCGTTAATATGTTGGATGTATAATGCTTTTCGGTGTTAATATGAACTTGAATTATGCTGCACTATAGCAGAAATGTCTAGACTCTTAATTAGAGTGCATTTAAAGTGGCATTAGAGCGTTCAGTATGTTACATTTTTGGGTATACCATGGAGGACTGTACTGAAAGCTGACTGACCGCTGCGTATCATTTTTGGGTATACCATGGCAGACTACTGAAAGCTGACTGACCGCTGCGTATCAATTGGCTGTGATCAGTGACCTAATGAACTCGGTGTGTCTTCAGTCACCTGCCTGAAAGAATGTTTTTCTTTCTCATTTTTTCCTTCTTTAAATCAGGGGACACCAAGGTTTGTAATGTCAATGCCACCTGGCCTAAAGCAAAGAATGACACCACTGCCATACTGCCGTGCCCCGCAGACATCCCCGCAGTTGGAAGCCAGACACGGTATTGCTCTGGAATTGGTGTTTGGGGTCAGGTGCAGTCGACTTGTGTTAATCTGCAACTGTACAATATTCTCCAACACGCTTTGGTAAATATTACTTTTTGCATAAGATTGGGAAAAGATACTGTACAACCAGGAAATTTTTTTAAAGAAAAAATGTCTATAATTAATGCTTGTTTTGAAACATCTTCAAAGCAGCTAACATTTGAGCACATTAAGGAAATTATTCAATATTTTGCATAATGTTTTAATTATGTTTTTATTTCAGGACTTACAAAAAGGATATGGGGACGTCGTTACGGGTGCCTTCAACATTTTTGGTTCTTTAAAAAATTCTACTGACAACAGTAGCACTATCAATACGCATGAAAACATTAATGCATCTGTAAATATTCTATCGATCGTGGGGAAAGCTACATCGAACGTAACGTTAAATGACTCCATCGTGCCTGTGAGCATTTCTTTTTGTAATCTTAAATTGTCCTGCAGTATAAAATCGAGTATCACTATGTAATTGTTTTAGGGCATAGTCTTCCCACATCATTCTCTGATAATAGGTATAAGAATACATTGTATTGTACGTTAGTGTTATTTTACATGTAAGAATGTCTTTGGTACAAGTAATGAAAAAAATAACTGTATAAAATATTCAGAAATTGATTAATTTAGTGAAACCGTAAATCAAAAAGCTTTGAAACGCATTGAGTATTTTGTAACACTTTACAGGGCCATGTTTTTAGTAATTCTTTTTTTGTGAAAAAAATTAGTAATAAACACATTCATACTGTAACACATTATAATGCATTCATAGAGCATTATAAACAAGGCTATAAATATTTATAAAAAGGCATAACACTTTATGGCCATGTTTATTATGCATTATGAATGCTTTATGAAGCTCTCATCTATAGTGCACTATAGATACCTTTATAATGCAGTACAAAACATCTTTAATTTTTGTACCAACTAATATAATGCATCATGAAGGTATCTGTAGTGCATTATAGTTGAGAGCTACATAAAGCATTCATAATGCATAATAGACATGGCTTTCTCATGTTTTTCATATTCAGAAATATTTTAGTATATGTTCTCAATAACAGTTTTCTCTTATAGACTTTTCTGTCTTCTGCAAGCAATTTGTTGGATGAATCCCTGCATCCCTCATGGATTCCGAAGAATGTGAATAACATGTCTGGGTACCTATCTGTTCTGTACCTGCAGTCCATGGAAGACCTAATAAAAGTTGTAAAACTCAATTCATCTTCCACTAGCAGCGATGACGACCACCCAAATGTCCAACTCACAAGCTGCAGTAATCAGACAAATTGTAGCAATACCGTGTTCAACGTATCAGTCAGCACGCCGGGCCAAATCAGTGGAAGTGTAAATGTAATGGGGTACAGAACTCTGGGTGACCTCCTGCCCCCTTTTCCCAATATGAATTTAAACAGCATTGTAATGTCGGCAGTGATGCAAAACAATAGCCTGACAAAGGAGATCTCTATCAGTTTCCCATTGATCAATGAAAGGCCAAGGGATTATGAGATGCGTTGTGTTTTTTGGGATTTTTCTACTTTGCAATGGTCGGATGAAGGCTGTTATTGGGACAAAACAAGTTCAAATGACGAGATGATTTGTATATGCAACCATCTCACTTCATTCTCAACGCTCATGTCAAAATCACCTATAGAACTTCCATACCTGGATAAAATATCCTACGTCGGCTTGGCAGCCTCAGTCTCTTCCCTGATTGTCTGTCTTGTAATAGAATTTATGGTATGGAACACAGTCGTCAAGTCAAACGTCTCTCATTTCCGTCACACCGCCCTGGTCAACATCTCGTTGTGTCTGCTAATGGGAGACTCTGTCTTCTTGGTCAATTCCTTTTACGATAACCCGAAATGGTGTGGCACATTCACAGTCATTAAGCACTTCTGCTACCTGTCGATGTTTTTTTGGATGCTCTGTTTAAGCACCATGCTTCTTCATCAGCTCATTTTTGTCTTTCACCAAATGAGAAAGAAGGTCTACCTGACTATTTCTATTTCCATAGGCTATATCTGTCCTTTGATAATAGTCTTGCTGACCTACAAGATCTACAACGATGGAGCTGAAAATGTCTATTATAATGCCAAGAGTTGTTGGTTGAACTATGTAAGTCCATTTAATGGTTCAATCCATGCTTTTATTTTCCCGGTTTTAACAATAGTTTTAATTAACTTTTTTTCTATGATGGTGGTCATTACCAAACTCCTGAGACCACAAGTATCGGAGGGTAGCAAAGGAGATCAGAAGGAGATGGCCAAAAGCATTCTGAAAGCAATCGTTTTCTTAACACCTGTTTTTGGAATAACTTGGATTTTGGGATTTTTTGTACTGGTCCTTGACCTCACAGAAGGATTTTGGGCATATTTTGTCAACTATGCTTTTACCATAATAAATTCTTTACAGGTATGTTCAGGGTGTTTTTTTGTGATTTGTCACAAAATATGTTTTTCTGTGTGATTCTACAGCAGGATGAAATTTATACTTTTCTCATTTTCATTCAGGGAGTTTTAATTTTGCTTACTGGATGTTTTGGAGAGAAAAAGGTAATTAAAAATTATTATTTTAAATATTGTGTATTTTTCTTCTACCATGCAAGAATACTATAATACGGAGCCTCTGAAAGGAGAAAATCTTACTTTCGCGTACGCACAATTTACTTGCGCACACGAGATACTTTCGCGTAAGACCATTTGACATTTTTGCACAGGTCCCTTCAGGGGCTCCGAACCTTCAAGTATATTTATTATCATTAAACCATTACCATATAACAGTAATATTAAATAAATACTGTTTCAAGAACCTTTTTCTCTTGAAAAATAGGTTCGAGATGCCCTACTACAGCGTTTCATCTCACCGGTAGGTTAATGTTCAGCATTTAAAAGGCTCATCTCAAATGTCATATTTTCAGACTTATAAGTAGTCTCTCTCTTTTTCAGACAACAAACCCGTCGAAAAATGAGAACTCTACAAAAGGGTCATCGATTAAAAAATAAATGTTCTTCACTTTCAGAAAGGTAGAATGTCTTTCCCTTTTAAAAACTTTTTTATTAGGCATTTATAATATTTACTGGAAAATTTGCCTTCATAAGTAACTGTAATATTGTTTACTCTTCTAGACTGCAGTGAGGATTTACAAATAACAGCACCAAGAAACACATCAAATTAGTCATAGATTAGATGAAAACAATACAGTTGTGTTTATTTTAAAATACTCATCGTTTTGTATAAACAGACATTAACTGCCTTACATTATAATTTTATGAAAACCTGTATCTTACTCAGAGCAAAATAGCTGAGTTTTCTTTATGTGGATCATATCATCATATAAATATATAAGGATTTACGTGACTTTGGGAAATTACAAAGTATATTTCCTATTTAAATTTTGTTTTAGAATTAATTTTGTGTAATTTCGATTAATTTGCCTCTTTTTGTGAGCATCTCAGAATAAAAAAATAAAAATATATAGCATTGTTATATAGCAATTCTGTAAATTGCGAAATGCTTTTTAAATGGTCTGTTAAGGTAATATAACAGCATTCAAAACTTTTATATGGTTGCTGACAGAAATATGCTGGAAATCTACTTACTGGAAACTGCTGGAGTAAATATGTAAATATACATTTTAGCTTTGTTGATTTGAAATTACGTGACATTGTTAGTTTCCAACTATATATGCTTATAAATGAGAAAAAAAAAACTTGTACAAATGATTATATAAATAAAGCAAAATATCTATTGTTTATTGTAGTTTTGGAATTCACCTGTTTATTACTGTACAACAACAGCAGGAAAATATTTTTTTATGTTTTATTTTAATTCATCCATCCATCCATTTTCTAAACCGCTTATCCAATTGAAATAGATTTAATTATGCATTTTCCCAATGTTACATTGTTTCAAAGAACTTTACATTATCCCTGTGGCAAGAAATAACTCCCTAGAAGGAAGAAACCTTTGGAGGAACCAGACTCAAAGGGGGGGGGGCATCCTCCAGGGGCCGGCAGAGGAAGTCCTGAATAGTAAAGTCCCAGTTTATAACGTAAAGCTGTGTGTAGGTTCTTATATTCCTATTGAAGCTTAGCTTGACGCTCCAAAGATTCTCCTGTCCCAATCCACTCCATAAACACTCCAGGAAACTGCTTCGCAAAACTTTAACTTTTTACTTAGAGTTTTTGTAACAATATTACAAACATAAAAGTTTATCCACAAGAAATATATTGAAAATTCAAGAGCAATCTTACCAGGAGGTCAAAAAACTATTTAGCTCCAATCTGATCTCTCTCTCTCCTACTACCTATCCCCACACCCCTTATCATAATAAAAGCACCCCAATAGTGTCCATCAGAACTACATTAAAAGTCCTGTTTTTAAACATTACAAGGTCAATCAAATAAATCTTAACATTTTTAAATCATATTTGTCAAACTAATGAACTTGAGCCAATATTATTTTACTGTTAATTACTCAAACTCATTTAAACTGCATTTAGACTCCTACACTGTGTATAGTCCATGTATAAATGCAGAAGGTCCAGCTGATATCAGGACAGGCAGGTGGGGAGGCTGCTTCCTTCGGTGGGATGGAGGGGGGTGTGGTTCAGCAGCAGGCGGGGGGAGGACGGCAGATGTGTAGCCAGGCTGGGTGGGCAGACAGGGAACTGCCCTCCATCAGGAACTCCAAGAGAGAAGTGAGCAGAACATTCATAAAACTATGTAAAAAATAGATGAAGAATACAAAGTATAACCTTCACTGAGGGTGTGAATTAGCTATCAGCTTTGTCACCATATGCTAGATTAAACAAGTGAGTTTTTAGCCTTGGACATTTGCTGGTAGACTATTCCATAACTTTGGAGCCCCGTAACAGAATGCTTTATAACCAAATGAAGATCGTTCTACTCCTCGCACCATCAGGTAGTCCGTCTCTCGGGAGCAAAGCAAACTAGAGGGGTTATATGGAACCAGTTAACTGCTAATATACACTGGTGCTCAACCATTCAGTGCCTTATAGGTAAGCAGTATTCTTTGTAGTCAATGTGAGACCTACCCGGAACCCAGTGAAGTGAGGCTAGTACAGGACTGATAAGAGCATTTTGTTGCGTCATTTTGTACCAACTGGATTTTATTTAATGATGCAGATGCACATCTAACCAATGGGGCATCGCAGTAGTCCAGTGTAGATGTGTGTACTAACTTTTCTGCATCTTTAAGTGAGAGCATTGTTCTAAGTTTTGCGATATTCTGTAGATGGAAGAACGCTGTTCTAACCATGACATTTATGTGAGCGTCCAGAGACGAGGCTCAGTCAACGGTGACACCAAGACTTTTAACCACTGTGTTTACACTGACTGGGCAGCTGTTGAGCTTTATGATATCG
>JAODJU010000025.1:18161961-18197027 GCA_026776725.1 Gnathonemus echidnorhynchus | reverse complement strand
CGATATCATAAAGCTCAACAGCTGCCCAGTCAGTGTAAACACAGTGGTTAAAAGTCTTGGTGTCACCGTTGACTGAGGCTCGTCCCTGGACGCTCACAAAAATGCCATGGTTAGAACAGCTTTCTTCCATCTACAGAATATTGTGAAATTTAGAACAATGCTCTCACTTAAAGATGCAGAAAAGTTAGTACACACCTCAAGACTGGACTACAGTGAAAACCCGCATACACAACAGCCCTTTGCGGATAAGATTGGCCACCCCTGTTATAGGCTATTATAATGACTCAGTAATCAGGTCTGACATGGTTCATTGTGTAGCTCTGCTCTTGTGTTGGGGGTCCTGTGTGTGTGTGTGTGTGTGTGTGAGAGAGAGAGAGAGAGAGAAATTGTTGGAGTTCGCCGTCTCCACCAGGTCCGTGGAAGAGAAGAGATCACTCGGAGGCGTGGATAAGTTGTCCAATAACCTTTATTCCAGCAGATCGATCTTGGGAACTGCAACGTTTGCGCGCGTGTATGCACATATGTACGTGCGTCTTGCAAAGGGCTGACATCTTTTCCATGCTGTACCCCTTGTTTTGTGCACCGTATTAAATGTCGATGGTATTAAAAATATCTTATTTAAAGGAATACATAGGAATATATGTGTTAATTACTAAACAGGAAGATCAATCATCATGAAGTAATTTTCTTAAACTTCTTCAATTACAAATGTCCACAGGGTGGTGCTGCTGTATAACCATCCACACATCCATTTTTAATGCGCCCTTAATTATCTTATGCGGGGTCGCCGGAGTCCGGAGCCTATCGGGGAACCTACGGGCACAAAGCAGGGAATCACCTAAGACGAGAATCACCTAGGACGGGGCGCCAGTTCATTGCAGGGCACATGCACACGCACACACACACACACATACACATGCACACACACACACACACCATTTGTACCCGATGGACAGCTTGGCATAGCATGTTTGTAGACTGTGGAGGTTGAGAACGTGAGTTCCTAGAGAAAACCCCACAATGATGTGGGAGGAACACACACATAGAGCCAGAACATGTTCTGGATTTTGTTGTTACATTTGTGTTACATCATATATATATATATATATATATATATATATGTGTGTGTGTGTATTTCTACGTGTTATAGTAAATCAAAAATTGAAATTATATGTACAAGTTCATAAAAGACGCTAGAGAGGATGTGTAATTGCAAAATGGGCCATTTGACCCTCAGTGACTTGTACTCTACCCGCTCCCTCCTGTCCCTGTGTATGTCCCCTCAGCCAATGGGGATGCGGCCACGGGCTCCCTTGAGTGCCAATAATCATTTTTCCAACACTGCATAGACTAAGGGTATCTCTAAACGAAAAGAGGTGTTCCCTGCCCAGGGAACCTAACCAAATTGTTAAAGGCAGCCAAGTGACACAACCCCATTACTGACTGCCAATCCACCCAAATGCTATAACCACTTATTCAATACCAGGTAATAGTGAGCTTGGAAACACCGGCAGGATGCCAGGCCATTTAGAGACACCAATATATACAGACATCTGGGCAGTGGAAAGGAACGGGATGAGAATCAAACCCACAGGGGATGAGAATCAAACCCACAGCCAACTGTCAGGGACCTTAGCACTAACGGTTGAGTTGCTGTTTTCATCAGAGTGGCTGTTTTCATATTCACATCATTACACAATCACTTTGATTTTTTTTTTTTTTTTTGTTTATACTAAGTTAAGATAGCCTTAAA
This sequence comes from Gnathonemus echidnorhynchus, assembly GCA_026776725.1. Lineage (NCBI taxonomy): Eukaryota > Metazoa > Chordata > Actinopteri > Osteoglossiformes > Mormyridae > Gnathonemus > Gnathonemus echidnorhynchus. The sequence continues at coordinate 18,195,274 of JAODJU010000025.1, read as the reverse complement.
TTTTGCAAATTAATATGGGGAAAAAAACAATTGCACATTGAATTTGGTTGATCTGAAAACATAGCATTTGTATGAATACATGTTTTTCGAATTTGCTGTCCGTCATGCTTCCTCATACTGAGAACGAACACCTTTCCATTTAAAGCACATCTGCATCAGAGAACAGCCTGTGTATGTTTTATTTAATTAAATCACAGCACAAGTGCAGCAATGTCATCAGACACACAACACATGCTATGTATATAGATTATATATATATAGATATAAAAAATCTTTACATCAGTTTGCTGCTTGTTCAGTTTGGTATCCTCTTTTATTGGTTTATATTGAACACAGATATATCAGGGGCAAAGAGATATGTATATATAATTTGTATTTATATGTATGTATAATTCTTTTTTTTATTAAACAGACACAACTTCATTTGGTCAAATTATACAGTGGTTCAGGTATGAACAATTTATTGTCCTGAATCTGACTGTCCTCCAGTTGTACACTAACAGTTCTGGAGATAGACACATCAGCAATCATTTATCTTTAAAAGTTCACAAAAATATGGAAAAAATATGACTTGGCTGTCCTATGTAAACGCCGGTTTGATTGTTCATACAGATGATACAGTGTTGCTCTACAGGAGATGTTAATGTGCTATGGAGTCTATAACTCAATGTCCATCTTCCACTGGAGAAAAGGACGTGGCAGATTTAGAAGAATGAACAGTTGAGGTGAATTAAATGTGCTTCACTTGGACTTAAATTGAAAAATAAAAAAACTACCTGGGCAGACTTGCACACTTAACACGCCGTGAAAAGGGCCTCTAACGCAGAACCTTGACATTTTCATGAACATGCTTTATACACTGATTTGATATTGCTTTAAAAAAAACTTCATGAGCTCACATTGAAAAGTTGCCTGATGGGTGAATAAAAAGTTATTTTAAAAACAGGTCAGAGAAATTTGCCTCACAATAAAAGCTCTTCGTGTTTTATAAGCAAAGTACCCCGTACTTCTCTTACACTGCCAGTACTGTCCCCAGGGGATGGAAAAACTTCACTGACTTAGTAAACTAGTGTTTATCCAGGTATACATCCCTAAAATTGTTTAACAATGACTTAATAAAACATAAATGTCAATCCCATACATTGATTTGGTAAGGCTTCATCTCCATTTCATTTCAAGGATGCAAAAATCTGATTTTTTTAAATATGTATTTTTAAGTTTCAACCTAAACGCATGCAGCTAAACTACATTTATATTCCACAGTACACACATTTAAGAGGAGCTTGGATAAATATGGATCCAACGTGTGTCTAAGGTGTGTGGATAAATGGTTTATTGGAAACAGTTACATTACCATGGGAATTTGGTGTTGATATTACTTCAGTGTATAAAACAGCAAGCATCTGTAAACATGAACAATAGCTACTGTATTAACATTAACAGACACACAGAATATTTTAAATAATTTAGCAAATGACATTCTCATGCATACAAGTGCTTCAAACACAAAAAAGTCCATTGTAAGATAGTCCAAGCACGTTTTTTTAGGGTTTTTTTTATTTGTTGTGTTTTTCCTGTGGAAGTAGCTGTAAACTGAATGGAACGTTAAACTGGTGTCCAGTCTGTAGTGTGTTTAACCCCACTGTCGGCCCGCCCTTCATTTCTGCATGTCGCACTGCAGGAGTAATACGATGGACGGGTCGCTCTTTGCAGCTTCCTTGAACTCGTCTAGTGAGATCTGGTCGTCGTTGTTCTTATCCATTTTGCTGAAGATCCTGTCCACTCGCTGCTCGGGTGTGAGGCCGTCTTCATTCATCTTCATCATGATGACAGTGCCCACCATCTTGTAAATAGCCTTTGGGAGAACGTGAAATGAACAGGACATTTTATGAATCCGCTTTATATTCAAGATTCATTTTAACGTTAATGAAATAATGTTTGTTTTCATTAAATTAGCAGAACTTTTTTATTTTTCATATTTTGTATCATCTGTGCATCTTTAACAAAACCTAGAAAAACGATTTTTGAGTAAAATTAAAATGACAAAATTTAACAGCTCCATGTGGCAATTAATTTCAATAAACAGATATTCTAAGTAATATAGAGGAATAGTTATGGGCAGCCAAAGCTAGTAAAGATATATCAGTGTGACAGCAGATCCCAGTCACAATACCTCAATAATCTCCAGCATTTCCACTCTAGTAATTTTTCCATCACCATCCAGGTCATACATATTGAAGGCCCAGTTCAGCTTCTGCTCAAAGCTGCCCCGGGATGTGATGGACAGGGCACAAATGAATTCTCTGAAGTCAATGGTGCCGTCTCCATTTTTGTCGAAGGTTCTGAACGCATGTTGTGCGAATTTCGATGCGTCGCCATATGGGAAAAACTGCAACGGGGAAAAAAAAAGGTTACGTAAACTCTATTTGCAATGTGTGTGTGTGTTTTTTAACGTTTTGCTTGTGAAAACTGAGGACGTAAACACTTTCATTTTGGAAACATTAGTTACTGTGGTCTTTCTATGAAAAAGTTTAAACTCTAGTTCTCAAAAAAAGGGAAAATTATATGCCAATCAAAAGACCATCACTGAACTGCATGCCCCACTGTTCACCATCACAAATACAAGATTGTAACAATCGAGATCTGTAACGTTGGAACAGTTTACACAGCAAGTTGTCAAGCCATTGCTGATTCCATTATCTGCCCCTACCACAAATTGTCTTGATTTATGGACAAAACTAAACAAAAGTAACCTGTTTTCTTTACATCAAAGGCCATATTGGATTATCATACCACATGAAAGGACAACATCAATCTTCAGACCCCCATAAAAGCTAAAAATACACTAAGGCCCTCTGTATTTACCCAGGATTTGAGTGATTTGTTTTGTGTATATGTGTTTTAACTTGGAAAAATACTCTCACTCTGTAATGATGCACAGAATAAAAGTGAATTATCATGCCATGTGCTGGTGATGATTTTTTAAATTTAGCCTTACACCCTTTTTTCTGTAGTGCTCTCACAGCGGCAGCCAGAAGAGCTGTAACTAAGCAAGCAACAGGGCTAAGCTGGATCAGACTGGAAATATGATTCATATAGTTTATCCAGGTCTCTGTTGCATATTACTATTAAAAAGGCAAGACTTCTGTAGGTTTGGTGCTAGATATCTGTACAATAAAGATATACAGAGCTGTGCGAAAGTCCGAGGCAGCCAAAGAAAATTATGTTTAAATGATCGTTATGTTGGTGTAAAACTACGCTTATGCCTTTCAAAGTGTGTTAGCTTAGCCGTTTCAAAACCTCTGCTAAAATCACCCCATTATTTCCAGCAGCCATGCAATACGTTTTGCATACTGATAAGTTATATTGCTAATGTGCAATTGTTGCACATTAGCAACATACAACAACACATTAGCAAATTGTTGCTGCTGTGCACTGGGCAATAATAATCTGTTCTGTTTTTTTTTAGAACAACACTGTCCATGGAAGGGCCATTTAAACATATTTCTACGATTATATTAGTTTTAGCTTCTATTTTGTATTCATTTTGTATATATTAACCTTTGGGGTTGTCATAAATGTAATTTCATTGCTTTACACAATGACAGTGAAGTGCTTGAATCCATGAATACATCCATGTATTTTTTGACATGACCACAAGCAGACCTCGTATAGCTAATCAATATCTCATTGACTTTTTTTTAACTAATTTAGTTAATTAATTAAGTGAGCTGGTGGTGAAATTTAATAAATACATGGAATGGCTGAGGTGCCCCTGAGGAGAGGTTTGGGAACTGAAGTGATGTTCATCTAGCCATCCAACAAGATATCAGTAACTTTTTGAAAAACAGAATAAATTATTACTAGTTTTTTATTGTGTTACTCTTAATTGGCATATGTTTTAATTTTAGATTGTGTTTTTTTTTTGTTCTGAGCTAATATATACTTACTGCCGAGGTAAACAGCTTTAAATATGTCTTTTCCTTGCCAAAGACATTTGCACAGTACTGTACATTACTCACAAAATACATTTTAACTTGCTAGAAGTATTTCTAAGACTCATTGTAAAAAAAAAACATTGCTAACGTTTACTCAGAGTCAGAGCAACATTATTTTCCTGAAACAGTTATTCCATGAATGTAATACAGGCTTTTTAGATTTGAACAAGCATGTTGAGTTACTAAGAAGTATCATTATTACAACACACAATTTAAACAAAAATAGTTTAGCCTTTCATTACTGTACAACACCCTCCCCCAGGCTTAAATTACCAATTACGAGGAAGGACAAAGTCAAAATCCATCCATCCATCCAGCCATCCATCCATCCATCCAGCCATCCATCCATTTTCTGAAACTGTTTGTCCTATTCAGGGTTGCAGGGGATCCAGAGCCTATCCTGGAGGCTATGAGCAAAGACAGGCAACAAGCCAGGATGGGGCAGTCAAAATCTAGGTCTGCTTAAATTACGCACAATAAAATTGTCTATTTACTCAAGTAGTAGATTCTGCTTAATCCAGCAGAAGGGAAGCTCTGGAGGCAACATCTTTGGAGAGGGAATAAAATCACAGGCATAACCCCCCAAGCAAAGTAATGCGACCTGCCTCCGATTGATACGCCTACATTTATAACAAAAATGATACAACTTAAGCAGTGTGTATATCCCAGTGAAAACCACACTGTTTTAAGCTTGTGTGTGTTTGTATTTAATGCTTATCGTGTCGAGTCAATAAAATTTCATCAGTTGCCTACGACGTGAATCCATTGTCCTGCAGTATCTTGTTGGGACCGTGGCTGGGACATATAAGCCAGACCCATATAAACGAAACACCATAAATGAAAATTGCACTGGCTACAGTGACACATTTTCCCCAACAGACCTCACAGGACATCCATTTACATGTATCATTCGTCATTTTCACATTTAATGATGAATGTGTTGCTGGGGTATTAGTGTCTAGCAGTGATAATTCGTGATCATTGCATTGGATCATTTTTAATTAAGTAATCACTGGTGATTGACAGTATGTATTACCTCAAATGAACTGTCACTTAGTACAAAATGTCAGTGGTATGTTTCTCCTCCTCCTCTCTCCCTTTCTTTCACCGTTTGTAGGCTGCAGCATTACGGAGCACAGTGAATCACCCTTTACTCTACTGCTCACTGCTTGCCTGCTATTTCCATCCAGTGCAATATTTGTGCATTTATACAGTGGCAAGTCTTACAAAAGCAGTTAGGATAAACTACTTGGTTCAAGGGTACTGCAAAAAAAAAGTCCCTCATTGGGTATAAAATGGCAGGTCTGCCCTCCAAGGAACCTTCTGGATCCCTGTTTCTCCAGCCCCAGTGTTTATACACACACAGGATTAGGTATGTGTATCTTTGTGGGGACTCTCCATTCATTTCTATTGACACAACCCTAATCCCAACATGACGACCTTAACCTCTACCCAGCCCTAACCTTAACCATAAGTAACCAAACATAATATGAGACTTTTGGCTATTTTAGATCCTTCATTGCATTCATGAATTTTTAGAAAATTTAGGTTTATATTGAGAAGACCTGAAAAATGTCCCCCCCATCTAAAAAGTGACAAGTGTTATACATATATAGCCAGGTATATATACTGATACACACCTGCACAAGTACTGGGGTTGATATACCTGTGTTGCCTCCATCCAACTTAATGCATTGTTCTGTATATTATACAATATATTAATGAGGCCTGAGTTTTAGTAATAAAAAGCCCCTCCACCAAACAAAAACCATTAAATTGCAAGCAGGTCAGGCTTTCAAAGTCATAATCCGTATGCTCTCCGAAAAGGTAGCCTTGTAGAAAGGGCAATTACAGATCTGCAAAAACTCACAGCAAGTGTTCTCGCTCCGAACACCCGAGGGACAACGCGTCCTTCCAAATTACAGGAATGTCTTGGGACCCTCTACACAGCCCATAATATTAATGACTTGGTGAAGAAATACAGCCATTAGAACACTGCAGTACTGCAGCAGGGTTAGGGGTTATGGTTATGTCAAATGCCTAAAATAAAACCCATTAAAAGAAAGCAAATACCATATAATGAGCACTGAAATGTCAATTAAAAATGACAGAATTTCTAGTTTAATATGAATTCATAATTCATTTTATGTCATATTTTGCACAAGCATGATTTAGTGCATCTCTTTACTCTCTTTTGACATTATTTTACACACATATCACCATTACAATGGCTTCAACTTAATCATGCCGCTGTTCCACTTTCCAGTAAAAGGCTTCATATTTACCTCCATATTAATTTTATGAATTTCAGTGTTTCCTTCCTGATTTAATATTAAGTACCTCGATGTGTCGAGAAAGCAGATCCAGATCTTCACGGTTCCTTCACAAAGCTGCCTAACCCATATACTGTGCACCAATGCAGTATTTCCCAATCCGGTCCTCGGGGATCCACAGCCAGTCCACGTCTCCCTGTCACAGTCCACATTTTTGCTCCCTCACAGCTCCCGGTAAGGCAGTCTGTGGCTCCTCGAGGATCGGATTGGGAAACATGGCACTAATTGACACTCCTGAGCTCAAATAACAGCTATTGTTGTGACAGAAAGTCATGTGGCGAAATGGATATTAGGCCCCGCCCCCAACCCAACGTGCTTGCACACCTACTTTCACATACAGCTGCTGGAACTCCTCGAGGTTCAGCCTGCCGCTTGGGCAGTCCTTCAGAAACCCTTTGTACCACTGCTTTAACTCATACTCGTTAAACTCCGTGGTCTTCACCAGGTCCTCCATCACTTCAGGGGTCAGCTTGCTGTTTTGTTTCCCCATGGTCTCTGCCAAAGAGCAGATGGTAAGCTTTATATATCAGACTTATACCTATTTAAAGCAGAAGGCTATCGATTGTGAGGGTTGAAAGTACAAATTCCAATCTCACATTCAAGCCCGCCGCATTCATAGCAGACACATTAGTATAGCTCGTGCATCTCACTACACTGTTCCTGGTACTCAGAAGTGGAAATTTCAGGTCCAGAAAGTACAAATCCAGACCGTGATTTAGTTTCAACCAACCAGTTGAGCATAAAGAGTCACAGTTACAGAGTACTCAGCTGGTTGGTTGAAACGAAATCCTGGTCTGGATTCGTACTTTCTGGACCTGAGATTTCCACCTCTGCTGGTACTACACATGCATCTAATCCCATTAAACTGAGACCAGCCACCATTTTCTGTTGCTTTAAAATATCTCCCTACCTCTCTTTTGCCCAGAAAGTACAATTTAGGTCACTGGTCACAGTTAGAGAGACTGGGGATTCCCCCCCCCCCTTCAGACTGATCACATGGTTTGTGTGGGCGTGGCCCCATAATTTCTGTATGATGAGCAGCATCAGTGTGTCAACTGGGAATACTGAATCTTTCATGCAACAGTCAGAAGATGAAGCTGCTTGTTTTTATGACCACTTGTTATGTGACCTCTTTAGTATTTGTGTTATACATGCATTTTAAACAGAGAATTTGTGGGCCTCTAGAAACTTGGAGCTGTTCATGCATCCGTGGGCTCAGGACACGCATGGTCACGTCGAAGGGGCATCCCAGCCTTGGGGAAAAGGCATCTTGTTCACTGTTTGGTGTATCGTTCCCCTTCGCTCGCTCCCCCTCCTCGCTGACTCACTGACTCGCTCCGACAGACTGTGCGGGTAGCGGGATCTACGGTTAGATCTAAGCTGTCGTTACTCCCCGCTGCTGCTGCATTGCGGCATGCTTGATGATGCCATTGTTGTCTCTTATTTGACACCTTAGAACTAGAAAGAGAATCTAAAGTGTGTCATTTCCTGGACTTCCCGCATCACGTCTCCACTTTCCCCCGATGGGGGAAAAGTTCATATTTTTGCAGCATTTGCTGAAGGGCACTGAACAGTTAAGGGAACGACAGTGATTCTAAACCCTCTGAGTTTATCAAAACAGTGCAGGCATTGTGATGCGTGATTCGCCTTCGTCATGAGAACTTTGGAGAAGGACCAAAACAGCCTTGTAACAAGTGCAAGCGTGGAAAATATTTGGATTAGTTGTCGGTACTGTGATAAATGAATGAAATTTACCGAAATTCAAATATATATAAAGCATGAACAAAGAATTCATCACCAAACACTAGACAGATCCTGTATCTGATTTCAAAATGGAGACCAGTGAGTTTGACTTGAGACTGCAAAATTAAAAAACACTGCAAAGCTATAAACACACAGTGGGATATAAAATACAGTGCATAGTTATCAAGCCAGAATCATGCCCTGTGCTAATCGGTGCCACATGGGTGGCACTGCAGTGTCACTGACATTCTCGTCAGCTGTCTGCCCTGTACACGTTTCCTGTGCCAAAATATTAACACCCCAGATGACCTGACCTGTGTTTGTGATTCTTTAACCCCAGTTTTTGGAAACGTACTGGTATAAATGTGCCCGTTACTTTCCAGTCCACAAATTAACAACCACTGATTTTCGAAACCAGCTCCATGTTTGGGGAAATGGAATTTAGGGTGAACAGAAAATACAAATTATTTGAATAATGCCTGACCAATTGACATTGTAGCAGTAGGTCAGAATTCAACGATAATTAATTTTTCTGTCCAAAATCTATGCTGTATTGACAAGCACATCAAAAACATACAGTTTGCAGCGTTTGTTGCCTTCTAGAAAGTAAAAAAAAAAACATATAATACAGATTTGCTGAAGCTGGGAGCAGTTCTTTTTTCAAGAAATTAATGTCTATATATTCTTGCAGCAGCAAATGAATTCAACAGTGCAGTATGTCTAAAGTCACACTTGCCCTCTTAGAGAGACAATCTTGCACAGCTCCTGAGGTGTTCTTTGAAGTCATCAAATTTGGCTGAGATGCTTTATACAATCATCTGGACAGAGCAAAAGGCAACTTAAGCTTATGTGAGGAAAGGGGGTCAAGGGTATTTCTCAGCTTAAAATGTGTCATGTTGATTAGAATGCATTGCTGTTGACAGTGATATAAGGGCTATGTAGATGATGCATGGGCAAATGGCACAGAGGTCTTTGAAGTGTGTTTTTGCGGGACTATATAACCAAAATGTAACATAACATAATCAATATACAGCTAATCATAGTGATTCAATTGCTACAGTGTATTATATTTCGGTATTGTGTTTCAAACTATTAATGATGTTTTCCCAGATGGATCTTTATTAATTAAATCAGCTGTAATACACCATTACAACCAGCATGGGAAGCCAGAGTTGGAGCTGAACAGATAAAAGTAATGGCACACTGAAACTGAACAAAATGCAGAATGAAAAAGAGAACAAAATAACAAGACTGTGTGACTGAGATGTAACGATCCATCGTAGGATGCCCAACGCTGATTAAGAAATGGAATATTTAAGTATGGAGAAATAAGCCAGATCTGGAAGAAAAACCTTTATTATGGTAAAGAACAGATTCAGTGAAATGCAAAATACAAAATCAAGGGAATTGCTTGGCAGAAGTAAACAGTTCATTTGCCTCAAGTGAAAGTCTTGTACTTGTAGGTGAAAGATAAATGAATTATTTGTTTAATCATTGTCTCTCTTCTATTTATTTCATTTATAATTAATGTTCTTATTGATTTGCATTTTTGCAACTACTGAAAAAAAATTATGAAGGATTTAGCACTGAACACCCAATGCAGTTTGCAAAGATTAATTTACAGGTTGTACTATTAATTACCATCAGGTATGTGTGTGTGACATGACTATAAAGAAACTTTTCCTGAGAAGAAAACCCCTGCAACAAGAGGACACACGTTTATCTTCTGCTACGTTTAAATTCTCAGTGTCTCGTCACAGAATGCAATTTACCCTAATGGATACCCAAACTCTGCAGTGTTCTTGAAGGTTTAACAGGGAGATCGGATGCCAGGAGTCTCTTCTTAAGCCTTTTAGTGGCATTGATATCCTATACAAGGATGGATGCTCTTGATATGAGAGCCCTACATCACATCTGTCTCTGAGTCCATCACTGAGGCCATAAAACCTGTGAGTCTTCAAGCAAGCATACAGCCAGATGATGGATCCGCTGGTGGAGAACATCGCACCCTGGGACCATTACCGTCACTTGCTGTTAAACACAGCCTCGAAATAGCATGTCACCTGCTTCACACATTTAGCTAGGTGTTCCTTCAACGTCTCCCTCTAAGCCAGATGCCCGGGGTTTAGTGTTAAATTGCATTTTTTGCCTGTACTGCCCCTGCTTCACAGGAGGCCACTGGGGTCGTCAGCAGTGCTTCTATCTGAAAGAACGTTCCGCCGTTGGCGAGCGCTAGCCATCCGTCATCGATCGTGTCCCTCCCAGCTTCCCGAAGAACAGCGTCGGAATAAAATACGAGCGTGGGGGGGAGGGGGGTGAGTCCGCGTTGCGGGTGTCGACCCATCACGCTAACGTCTTAGAAACTCCGTCAACGGCATGAGAGTTAATCCATAACCTGAAGGGCTTGTTTATCGAAGTGGAACCTCCAGAACGGTCTCAGACATTGATGTATTTCCAGCGGATTGCTCCGAGCTCTTAATATTCAATCTCGTCTTCCCACATAACAAAATGTACGTGCAGAGTATGGCATGCCCACTCTCCTTTTAAAAGCAACTATTGATCTCCCTCTGAAGTTACCGAGGCAATATTGTTATTGAATTCTATTAGCTTGTATTTACAATTACTCAGGCTATGGGCTGCAGGTCTATTTATGGCCGATCCAAACTTTTTGTTGGAGGAAATGTAATACGCACGTCTCAGCATTTGTGCACTTTGTGTTTGGACAGCAAAGGAAATGGCATTTGCAGTCAATGAATAAGTATAGATGTCTAATAGCATACTGTATTCAAGAAGCATGGAAGACTCTGTGTCTTGCATCTGATAGCCTATACAAGAACAATAGAGTACTTTAGATCAAGAAACTCCTCAGGCTCAAGCTACTGCTTTAGATGGTGGTACAACAGCAGGAATATTGTCATTGGCTTTGGGGCAGCGATTCTGCTTGAGCATGGATATCTAGGAGCAAGAGAAGGTCAATCAGGGCAGTGTCTCTGTCTTTGGCCGCTTTCCAAGCCGGGGTGACAGTTACTGCGAGGGCGGATCTTCCGTCTCCCCAGCTCGACACGGCGTGGCCTCTCGTTTTTAGCAGATCGCCTGCGGGCACCCCGGACTCCCCACGGAGGACTCGGGATGGGAGTCGTGTGGCCTCTTCCAGCTCACACCATCCAGCCATGTTTCTCCCCCCCCCCGCCCCTTCAGACAAATCACCCCATTTGCTCGACTCTTCCCGCCGTGATTGTGGATGCTGACAGGGCCCGCTGCTCCCCTCACGCTGAGCATCTCCTGACGAGGGCACGGTGGTGCAGTCAACACATTCCAGAAGATCCCGTCCGCCGGGTGTCTTGTTAAGGGCGTGGAACTTCGTCAGCCATTTCCCCCGACTGAGGCCAGGCCGCTGATACCGATGGGTCCTTGGCTGCCTCGCTGTTTTCAGCTGACAGCCCCATACTCTTGCTCCTGCACTAAAATGGCATCCCTGCTTGGAGACGTCTCCTTCCCATGACGTTCCTCTCTGCCCTCTTTCTATTCCCCTGCATATAATCTCTCAGCTGCACCTCATTTTCCTGACAACTCCATATCTTCATCCATATCATCTGCTTCAGAATGTCCAACTTGTGGGTGACCAGATCATTGTAAGGTTAGGCATTATCAGTGAGCAGACTCCATGTCAAACCAGGAGCAGGCATTAAGTAATAACCATTTAATGCGTCAAAATTTTACAAATAAGTTTCCTTCAGAAAAAAACAGAGGTTTCCCAGTCAGTGCATAGTAAATCATATATAAGGAGCGAGATTGAATGCCGTGTCAAATGATATTCATTGTTGAACAGTCCACATATCTGTCAATTTTGTATTAATTAATTAATTCATACATTAGAACATACAGTTCCAGCTCTGGCAGATTTGCAAAAAAGATGTAACCTGTTAGTAATGTAGGGTAATCTTCATATGAATTGCAAATGTCAGGAACAACCCTTTAACAGAGTGACCAAACACTCATCTCCAAATGAGGTAGAAAATAATAATAATAATAATCAGCATAACATAATCAGAAATGATCATAACATTAATGCAATTATCAACAGTAAATACCAAATGTTTTAGAAATAAGAGCACCATATTCAAAACGGGGTAACTAGATAGCTACAGTATAGTGTAAACATTTCCAGTGTTATATAACGACCTACTATGCATAAAAGAAACCCCATATTCGATACTGCCACTATGAATATTTCTGCAGTACGGAGTAACCTTTGCTGAATTATAAAACCTTGGCATGCTGCCTGGATTCTGATAAAATGGTGAAACAATTGTTATCATCTCAATCAGTGAATTAGTATTACCGTTTCAGTGTTTAATATTACGCGACATTTAATCTGGGGTAATGTGGTCCTTGGTATTAGCATACGAGAGACCCTTAAGGGGGAATTATTTCCACTGGATTAACCTTGCTATGTCAATTGGTTTAACAAAATATTTATATTCGCTGAAAACAAACAACATGACAGTTCCGTGAAAGGCGAAAGTGATTTAACCAGTGTATCCAAAATCAGACAAATTGGTGCAAAACCAAAACGAATCAAGAAGGCTTTACAATTAAACGTACGTATCGACTGTTGTGTTATCGGTTATGTAACGGCACCAAATATCCTCTTCTATTATCAAGCGGAGAATGACCTTGAGAATCAGAAAATACCGAAAGTAAATTCCGTTAGCGTTAATTTGCGTCGCCGCGATCCTTTCTAATTTTTAAGGCAGGCTGCGATTTCACATCGTGTCTATGCAGTCCCTCTCGAAACGTAAGGTATGCTATGGCGTCATTTATTCGAATTTAAAAATAAATCTTAGAAACGTCGTCCCTTTGGCTAAATATATGCAATTCAAATTTCGAGCAGCAGGAATTATAGATTCCCAGCTCGAGCCTTTCGCGAGTCTTTTATGCGATGCGCGCGCGCCAGTCGCGAGGCAGCAGCTGCACATCAGCAGCACTGCGCTAAACTGGGGAGAAACATGCTTGCTTCAGACCACCATCGCCTTTCATTTTCAAAAGATCCGGTTTTCGTCTTCGCCCGCCACTACATGCAGCTGTGACAACATGCCATTCCCTTTCCCCGTCATCATTTCATCCATACTTTACATTCTAACAATCACTGAAGGCGCAAAGTTTTTAAATGTATGTTTGCAAATAATAATTCCCCCCACCCCCTCAGGCTTTGACCAATTCAGACTGCAGAGATGCAGTTCACGATGTCGTGTTTTATTACCATAACATAAGGACTCGTCACTTTGAAGATTTTACTGACAGCATATTCGCCATTTGAGACAGTCTATGCCCCTTGCAATGTTAATGCCAACAGAAAATTTCAAATAAGTCATGCAGTACAACTTTGGGTCTACACATTGATTTATTTATTCACATGAACGACACTGCAAGAACAGTAATTAAGTGTCACGGTACAAAGATGAGCTCTACGTATTGCAAATGTTCTGTCATAACAATATACTGCATTTAGCAAAATTAACGTATTAAGACAACGCTCCTCTGGAACATTCGAAGATATTCTTACCTGATGCCGACGAAGGTGCGATCTAACGGCGTGCGTGTGCAGTAAAAAAACGTCGAGCCGAAATCGGAAAATCTCCAGCCCCTCTTTTGACGTTGTGTTAAAAAGGAAAAGGTACTAGGATGGATGTTGCAAGACGCAGTTTTAACGGGAAATGCCGCAGGGACCGATCCCACTCTTGCTCTTTGGGTTATGTGACGCTACAGCGAGGGCGTCATCCCGCTTGCAGCACGTCTTGATCTACAGTAGGAAGCGTGCTCGGCCGTCTTATGTAGAGGACAACTGACCGACAAGCGTGTTCTTTGAGTCTGCGCATGATAAAGAAATACGCCTCCTTTTCTGCGCCTACTTTTAAAGCCCGAAAATAGCATTACATCAGCATTTACTTTAGGATTGCCATTTAACAGGAACCATGCAGTATTGCATTTCGATTCAATTATTAAATTCCTTTCCTGCATTTTTATTTGCAATGATCGTAAGAATCGTTATATAAAAAATGAACTGTAAATATGGCATCCTCTGTGCATACAACATGCCAGTTAAATATACATGGGACGTAGGATCTTATTTGAAATTTATTTTTCTACAGGTAGCCTATGGCATGTTCTGAAAATGACGGAACTAAAAGTGATGCTCATTATAATGTAATAAAAGCAACCGTGTCACGCATGTATTCCTCGAATACATTAACTGGTCGACTGTAGTAGGCTACAAGCACAGGTGTCTGATCATAATATTATGGGATGCTATTTATAAGCACGTAAAGAAAACGCGTTTTGCCGTTGAAATGCAATCTGACCGAGTTTGGGGAAATCCCTGTGTAAAAATAAAGTTTATATTTGTCATGACCTGATTTCAAAAATGTCGCATAGTTGACCCAGGGCTCCCGGTCCTTCCACGATTTGGCGTCTCCGAGTGGTGTTCAGTGTCACCCTAATGCTCGTTCAGTGGGCTGTTTCCATTTGACACCCAATCATTACTGACATTTTGGAAACCACACAAACCGTTTACAGCTACTTTTCTGACATCAGCCGCGTTTATTAGTACTGTCGAAATTATGACAGCGATAAATCGTAATGTTCATAAGGGATTTTCCCCCAATTGTATACAAAAGCTAGAATCAGCATTTGGCGCAGGACAACCATCACGGTAGCAAAGAGGTGCTTTTCAATTAGGTCAGTAAAACAGCACAGCATTAATCCGCATTAATCGTTTAATTATAGGTCTAATTGTGCTTCAGATTCAGTTTGAAAGTGCTGGGTAAGGTATTTCTTCGCAATCAACTATGAAAATGTGTTACAAAGAAAAAGGTAAACTATTAATTCGATTTTAATGGTCTCTTTGGAGAAATCCTTCAGATTTCCCCTGTGCAGATTAGCCTAGCTACTATTACTAATGTCTGTTGTTCTGTATTTTTAACAAACAGGTGAAATCGCAGTGGCTCTGCAGACATAATACCACACCATTACTATTACACGCAACAGAGAACTTAGCATACTGAAAAACTCACATCTCTCTCTAGGGTTGGCCTCATTAGTTTAAAATACTGTAATCATATGTACATAGATTCTTGTTAATTCATAAGCAGTGACCCTGAACTTTTGAACGTTAAGCCGAATCCGTTGAGGGTATGTAAAATAAAGAGCTGAGTGCAGTTAAGTCAGCTAAAAATGACCACACATATTTTATTCCCTAACATTTGTGAAGTTTACCACAATCAGGTGACTTATATTTCAAAGATAATTTTCAGCTTACTAAGAATAGAATACAGTACATTATATCACTATAAAAAAATAAAATCTGACACTTTCAATGTTTTTAAGCTATTTATAGGCAATTCAGTTTAATCAATGGTGAATTTTTTTTATAAGCTGGTCAAGGTGTATATGTATACAGCATCTTGCACACGTTTTGGCATTACCTTAAGTGGGAGAGAGATGAATTTTTGTAAAGTTAAATGTATGTGTTTTGCCACAGTAATACATACCGTGCATGTACAGTCTATCCTGTGACCTGTTACTGAATTGGCATTTGAAAGAGGATTGTTGTGCATAGAGTTGATATGTGATTAGTTTTCTTCTAATCGCTTGAATCTAAATTTCATAATCATGCATATTTAGGCCTAGCAATACCAATACTTCTACAAAATGTATTTATTTATTGTGGCCAAAGCTGGATCCAGGCATAGGCGTACTTATGGCCTCAAAGGATTGAAACAACATATTTTAAAAAACATAGGCCTATTACAAATGGCCAGCTTTTGCTACAAAATAAGTACTTGTCTAGGAACTACCTGTGTTGCAGAGGAAGTGAAATAATGATCACTTTTCTTGGTAAGGGGGGCCCTGAAAAGTAGATCTGATCCTGATTGTGGCACGTGAAGTTGTCAATGGCTGGTTTATGTTTATGTGACTTTACATCTGGGATGGATGCAACTAGAGGAGGTGGGACCAAGACACTTCCTTTAAAAAAAAAAAAAAAAGCACTTTCCCAACAGAGTATTAGATCGATGGTACTCATAGCCTTTGGTTTTATTGAGCTAGTATTGGGAAAAATTCATTGTAGAGTCTTAAAGCACTTGTGTAAGTTGCTCTGGCTAAGGGCGTCTGTCAAATGCTGTAAATGTAAATGTAAATTTGATTGGTTGGACCCACCAACTCTACAATCTGATTGGTTATCTCACAGAAGCAATCATTTTTCATTCTGCCCTTAGATCATTTTTGTGTAACTAAAACTACCGTGATCTCTTTTTTCTCTAAACAGCTATCTTTGAGTTGTTCTTTTTTTTTCATAAGTTTCTCCTCTTTTGAGGATTTTTACCCATTATTGTCCTCATCCTTCCAAATATTCCGATGCATTCTCATGGTCAAAGAGGAGACCCAGATTCTCAGTGGCCAGGCCTAACTTTCTCGCTTTTGCTCATATTTTCAGCATCTGGGTGAGCTCCAGTGTCCTGAGAGTGACACGTTGGCAAGATGTTGCTCAACTCATTCTTATCTCGATTGTTCAAACAATAACAGAGGCGAAAAGTTTAAAAAATGATAAAATAGTATTCCTATTTGCTTAGACTTTGTACGACTGAGCCTGTGAGAGGGGGCATCTGAGGGAGAGAGATCATTCACATTTCATGTGCAGAAGATGAATACAAGCATGCAGCTCCAGGTAGGGGTTAAAACAATGGCTTTGCTGGAATATTTATATGTGTTTATGGAGAAATGGAGGCAACTTTTTTGGTGTAGCAAAACAATTGTGTTTGTGTAGCTGTGGGTCTGCGCTTTCATACGCAAGTATGCCTGAGTATGTGAAGAAGAGACAGAATTGAGAAAATGGTAAGGAGAAGGTTTATTGTGTGCCAGAATTTAAAAAGGCCCATTTGTCTAAGCTGCTAAGCCAAAATGACCCCAGTCAGCACCTTTGTACCTGAACTGTGTGCAGAAGTTTACAGTCTCATCAGGATGTTTATGTTTCATTTATGTTTGAAGACCCCTTATTGCTAAATGGTGAAATAATAATACGTGAAGTAGCATTCTGGCAGGGTGAAAATCTAATTTGGGCCAAACTGATTAGGAGCATAAAAGGAAAATGAAGATTCTCCCTTAAGCTGCCAATAATATATAACATTTTTAAAACATCCATGTGAAAACATAATTACAGCAACTGCACACTTCTTAATCTCAGAAAAATTTGTACTGTGCATTCTTCAGCATGTTTCAGTGACCTGCATTCTGTGTGGGCCGTGAGACAATTAGGCCGAATGTCTGTACATATATATTGTCCACTGATGCCACAGAGCAACGAATATTAAGCTGGTTTATTAGTTATGCTAAAGAGCTGGATAGATCTGTCTCTTGGAGATTGCTGTTGTCATAATGCAGGTCCTGGGTTCAAGTTTTTTTGTCAGTTCTGTAGTTTTAGGTGCAGTGTGTAGTTCTGTGTCTGTGATCAGAAGGTCGCTGGGTTCAAATCCTATGACAGAGTAATTTCATCAATTAGTCCCTGAGCAAGATCTTTAAATCGCACTGCTCCAGGGACGGCTGCCTTTGCTTTCTCAATTATGTATGTTTATATATAATGTTATAACATAAATGTTATAGCATTTTTAATCTAACTTTGTATGTTCTAGTATCTTATGTTATGCTGCTTCTCTGATGAACTTAGACAGATCCATTGCATTTTTAGCTGGGGTTTAAAATTAAAATCTTCCAACCCTTGAAAATCGGTGTTCCATTCTGAATAATGTCTGATAAGAGTATTCTGAGAAGATTCGACCCCAAAATGTCCAGTTGGTGGTGAGTTATTCTCCTAGAATTGGATCTTGTTCTTGCATGAGTAATACCTATATCTGGATGGAAATTGAATCTATAATCTATGGATACATATTATTTGTGGGCAGTGTGTGGTTCAGGAGGTTAGGATTGAGTTCTCTTGATCAAAAGGTCGCTGAAATCCTGTAGCTGGCAGAGTGATTTCCCCACTGAGCCCTTGAGCAAGGCCATTAACCCCAATTACTCAAGGGATACTGTCTGACCCTCTTTGCTAATCCTCACATTGTTTTAGATAAAAAGCATTTGCTAAATAAATTAATGCACTATAATGATTTCAATAAAATACCCCATGCCTATCTGTTAACATGGTGTGGTGGTCCACCATACAGTTAACATGGATATTTAATAACTGTTTAATTGTGTATGATACAAATTAACTAAGACTGATGACATAACTACAAAAAAGTAGTACAGGTACTACTTAAGAGTTGCAAAACATACTGCAGAAAAGTCTCTAATAAGCCTCCCAGACAGTAGGTGGCAGCAACACGATTCAACTCCGTCAAGTTTGCCATACAGCCGGAATCATTAGAACAAAATGGCTGCGCGCATGTCACCTTCGGCTTTCGCGGCAGTTAGATTTTTGTTTAAACAAAATGTGTTATCGCAGACTAAAGTGTGGTGTACGGTTCATGTTAACAACATCAGAAGAGGTGAGCTGTCTCCGAGTCATAAATGAATACATGTTTAAATTATTTTACTTAAGACTATAAAATGATATCACTAATACCTGGATAGGTAATTACCTTTTTCAAGCGTAAACGATGACAGCTTGTCATTATGGTCTGTCCGGCGGTATACGTATTATCACTTGTTTATGTTGTGTTTGTAATTAAAATATGCTGTTTCCCTAGGCTACATAGTACAAGTGGCAAGTGTACCCTCGCACACAGATGACACCCTTAAATACAGGCAAATCAGTGATTTCAGCGGACCATTGCAACATTACATGAGTCTCGTTCGGGATGGGACTCTCCGGGAGGACCAGCAGCAAAAAGCAGTGCTTGAGCGGCTTGATGAAATGCACAACATGCTGAAAACGTACAGCAACAGCCCTACGTCATTTCTGTCAAAGGTGAGGACAGGTGCCGCACAAGGCTGGGCTGTCAAGAGCCCGACAGGTTTACAAATGATCTTCCCTGGATGTCCACGTGGCATGCATCTGCGCTTAAGCACTGCAAAACTCAGTGCATTATCCAATATTTTTATGCTGGTCAAAACTAATTCTCGTGATACTCGTTTTTAAGTCATTAGTTTCACAATTTAGAAATTCTGCCTCTTTCAAAATTTCCAAACTCCAAAGCTTTGAGTTTTATTCCATTATGATGAGCTACCGGGATGTCCCTTTACAGCGCAAAGTAAAATACAAAATTATCCGACATAATAACATGACTATTTACTGACGGAAAACGCATTTTTCAAAATTTTCATTTATACAAAATCAGAATCTTTTTCCTATTTTCTGATACTTTTCACCAGGTCCGTTTTATTTGTCATTGAATTTAGGCATTGAATTTATTTACTGATTTCAGATCTTTAGTGAAGTTTAAAATGTGACATTTTAAAACAAGTACTGTCTTCTGACTTAATTATTTACAGTTATTTTCAAAGCCCAAACCTCCAAAAGGCTTCTACATCTACGGTGATGTTGGTAAGATAAAACGATCCTGGGTAAATTTTTATTCATTTACCGAGTACATGTTTAGTTAGCCTGAGGTCACATCTTTCCTGTAATTTAGCAAAAACGAGGTTTTAAAATGGCATTGACCCTTTTTTTTTCCCAGGTACTGGGAAAACTATGGTGATGGACATGTTCTTTTTGCATGTAGAGAGTGAAAGGAAACAGCGGGTTCATTTTCATGGATTCATGTTGGATGTACACAAAAGTAAGTGTGTTAAATCCCTTTATAGGTGTAGTACAGCTGAGGGTTCTGCACAGTTTGCCAGTGCAGTAATTATTGAAAATGATTTAAATGTTGATCATTATTAATTGGAATTGCTGGTTCTTTAGTTAGCCAGTTGACATACCTTGACATCTTTAGATATTAGTAACACTTTTTGATGATTGAACTAAAAAACATGTTATGAAAGAAGCTACATAAAAAAATGAACTCAATTAGAAATAAGATTAATTGACTTCCAGTGTTCTCTTTGTTATCCGACGGTTGCAGGGATACATCGACTAAAACAAAGCTTGCCAAAGAGGAAGGTGGGTAAAATGGCCAAATCCTACGACCCAATTGCACCCGTTGCCATGGAAATCAGTGAAGAAACCAGCCTCTTGTGCTTTGATGAGTTTCAGGTGAGGATAGCACACCAACAGCACCAGCACTGAGTTACATTTGGGCCCCTTCACGTCATTGAACAGCTTAATTTTGAAAATGGCCTGTCAGGAATTATGTACTATAGCTCAGTCAGAATGTCGCCTATATTCATGCACCTACTCAGGTACACTGGCAGGATCTAAAGTCTGTTGCAAAACCACCAGTTCAGATCTTTGCATGTATTAAAAAGCAACTGAAACTCAAATTACTCTATAATAGCTTGTGACATGTTTGTGTGAGCTAACCAATAAAGCTGCTTCAGTGACCTTGAACCACCAATTACAGCAAAGGTAGGCAACCCTAATCCTAGAGTGCCAGTATCCACCAGGTTTTCTATCCTACCTAATTAGTTACTATCTGTCTGAGATCAGGTGCGGTGCATCAGAGAGCAGGTAGGATGGAAAACATGCTGGATTCCGGCACTCCAGGGTCAGGGATGCCTACCCTTGAATTACAGTAAATCTTGGGTAACCTATGAAGTAATCTGGAAATGTTGTATGTTTATAATCTAAATTATTTAGACTCTTCTAATAGTTGCTCAGCTCACAGTATTATTGTCTAATTCTAATTATACAAAATATCTAAAATCCCTAGCTCAAGTCAAGAAATTTTACCCCCCCACCACCCTAGTCAGCAATATATGAACAGTATTACTGTAATACCACCCAAGCCCCCTCCCTCCCAAATCTATCCATCTATCCTCCCTGCAATCAATATCCCTAAGGTGGGATGCCTGGGTTATGACTGAATGGAAAATAACATGATATATCTGTGACAGGTGACAGACATTGCAGATGCCATGATTTTGAAACAGCTTTTTGAGAACCTGTTCATGAACGGGGTGGTTGTGGTGGCCACATCTAACCGCCCACCAGAAGGTTAGTCCCATTTCCCGCAAAATCAGCCTGACCTTTTTCAGTTTCCTGGAGATATTCTGTTTTTTAAAGTATCTTCTGTTCTTTCTAATAACATTCTGCTCTCTGAATGGAATTAATTTCTCCTCTGGCATCATTGTTGCTTATCTAGTATCCTTTAAGTGTATTTTCTCCTGTAGTGCGCATCGCTTACCTCTTGTTAATCCTAGATCCACTTATCTGTTTTTATTTGTTTTTAACTTTTTTGGCCCTAAGGTTAATGGTTCCCTCATATAAGCTAGTCTCACAAATGATTGTGGAAGATAATTTGTTCATGTAATAACTTGGTTACCAGTATAATTTTCAACTAATAACAAAAGTAAGACAACTAATCCGAATTTAACCAGCAATCTCAGTGAGTTAGCTGCCATTCTGTGCTGCACAATCACTATATAGTTATAGACCAAACATGGTGTTGAATAAAAGATATGCATGGGGATCTTTAATCCAAAAACACTTTCTAAGCACCTATGTTATTTACCTATGGCCTAAAGCAGCATTTCCCAACCCGGTCCTCAGGGACCCACAGACAGTCCATGTTTTCGCTCCCTTTCCAGCTCCTGGTAGCAAAAATGTGGACTGTCTGCCGGTCCCCAAGGACCGGATTGGGAAACACTGGCCTATAACCAAAAGCTAAAATCTTAATGTGTGTGTGTGTTCTTTTCAGACCTGTATAAAAATGGCCTGCAAAGGGTTAATTTTGTGCCTTTCATCGCCGTGTTGAAGGTAAAGAAATTCTTTTGTTAAAGAAAATCTGTTTTTTATTCTTGTGTATGTTAAATGGCAGAGATATCTCCCCTAACCATTGCTATTAAGGCTTTTGTATTTGCAACAGCACAGTACTAGTTGTGTGTCACACGTGATTTAAGAAAAACCCACACACACTACCCTTATGCCCGCATATATAAATATGACATATTTACAGCAACTAGCTAAAATAAAACCACTCTGCCGTAAAATAAGCTTTTTCATTATTGCGTTGTGTGCGTGGTTTCAGATGTGTTTTTCCTCTTAAGGGAGATGGAAGATATAAGTATTTTTAGTGTAAACGAAAGAGTGCAGATTGTAGACTATTTGTCATCACTGAACTGTTCCCTTCAGGAACACTGTCAGACGTTGCGCTTGGACTCTGGGATTGACTACCGGAAAAGCAATCAACCAGCTGCTGGGAAATTATTCTACCTGTAAGGGAAACACATCATGGAAAAATGCATCTTTTTGTGCTGTGAAAGAGACTGTGGATTTAAACTGCCTGATTTTTGACTGTTAGTATATCAGAACCACTTAACTGTGTTAATAATGCATGACTTTTAAATGATCACTTTATACAATGTATCAAATCCTTTCACTGATGGTTCAGAATTTCTTATCAGTAGCATTACATTCTGCAGCACTATACTCTGTACCATTATACTCTGTGGCACTATACTCTGTACCAGTATACTCTGTGGCACTATACTCTGTACCATTATTTTTTAGATTTAAGTGATTAATTGTCATTGTTGACACACGCCAGCAACAAAATGTCTTTTCTGCATTTAACCCATATGTGACACAGCAGGGGGCAGCTAATTCAGCGCCCGGGGAGCAGTGCTTGGGGGCGGTACCTTGCTCAGGGTACCTCAGCGGTGCCTTGCTGGTCGGGGATTCGAACCTGCAATCTTTCAATTACAAGTGCATGTCCCTAACCATTAAGCCACCACTGCCCACATACGCCGCTGCGCTATACTCTGTACCGTTACACTCTGTGGCACTATACTCTGTACCACTATACTCATCTGATCGCACCTACTTTTCTTTTACTGCAGGGATTCCCAATTATTTTTCTCGGAAGACCAAATTCTATCAACAACTAAAAGCCAAGGGCCATTGCCCCTGTTTGTCTCGCGAACTCTGTCCCACTGTATCACACTATGTACCTTGTATTCCTTGTCAGAAAGTACTTCAGAAGTTGCTCGAATTATTTCTAAATGGGTTCTCGGAAATGTCTGACAACACCCCCCCATCCCAGAAGGACTAATAAATTAAGGTGAGTTGCTGTTTTTCGCAGTGCGAGCGAAGCTGACGTGGAGGCAGTGCTGGACAGGCTGTTTGACGAGCTGGCGCAGAAGCAGAACGACAGTGAGTAAATCAGTCTGTCTTCAGAGTGTGCAGTGAGTGCAGTGGCAGAAAGAAATATTTTCCTACACTTAATACATCTTTGCTAGGCCAGTACTGAGAGAATATTCACTACAAAGTATACCCTCCATGTGAATTGTTACAGCATTTCCAACCAGGAGAGTGTGTGCATGATTGATTGATTTATTTATTTATTTATTTATTATTTGTTACAGTTTCTGTGTTTGATCATGACTTGTGCATAGTCTTGTGCTTTGGTCTCCATAGTTACTCGACCGCGAACGCTGAACGTTCAGGGTAGGAAGTTGAGGCTGAGCAAAGCCTGCGGGACCATTGCAGATTGTACCTTTGAGGAGCTCTGCGACAGGGTGAGTGAGGGGTCACCTGCTGGGGCGACGCGTGTCACTGTGCACCTAAGCTGCAGTATGCAGGGTGAAATAGCATAAACGGAAATCAATAATGCTGTTTAGTCATATAAGATGAAAGGAAAGACAAGCAACTAAAAGCATATCTGGGTTCCTGACTAGTTAAATCTTGGGTTTTTGATGTTTCTTGACTAAGGATGCCTAGGATCTCTCTCATAAATAAGAACCACAGACCCAGGAACACAAACCCAGTTGAACATTTTTCTCTCTGAGGATGGTGTTGGTGTGAGACATTGGATAATTAGGCTACAATGATAAATGCTGAACACTGTTTTATTGTGAGATACAGAAGAGACCAGAGTAATGTGCTAATTATTTGTTGGGTAGAATGTATGTCAGTAGCAACAATGCATTTTATCAGTTTTGACGATATATTTCTGCCAACACGCTGCAACTGTGAGCAGCCAGAGGCTAATGGACCTGATGTTGAACACCCGAGAGTTAATTAACGGCTAATTATTTTAAATCGGTATTGGTAATTATAATATTATTTTGAATATCTTTTTATATTAAGTGACCAAAGTAAATCAGGTATATCTGGTAGATGAAGCTCACCTAATCATCCATTTAATGGGTAATGCTGCTGTTTGGCATGATTGGATAGTTGAGGAATTGAATGTAAAGCTGATAATCTTGATGATCTTTGGCTGTTAGATATGCTGCCCTTTGCTTTCTGTAATGTAATGAAACGGAACAAAGTACAATGCAGCGTTTCTGTGAATAACATGAGAACAAGAAGTTGATGTGAAGTTGATCTTCATTTATGCCTCTACAGTAATTCATATGAACTACCTTTGTTAACATTTGTATTGTATTTTGTATTCTGTCCTTTATGTAGCTGCATTTATGCTTTAATGGTTGGTGATACAGAACATAGTCTTATCTTTTCTTAAAATGAATACTATACTTGCTGATTCGGGTGGTGAATACAGTACTGTGCAAAAGTCTTAGGCAGTCAGAGGAAATGTTTAAAGGTATTCATCTGGGTACTAAATCTATATTTACTCAGATCAAATAACAATATAACATTAGAATATATGAAAATTAAGAGTAACACAATAAAAACTGACAAGAATTTCTTCTGTTCTCCAAAAAGTTACTGATATCTAGTTGGATGGCTAGATGGACACTGCTTCAGTTCCCAAACCTCTCCTCAGGGGCACCTCAGCCGTTCCATGTATTCATTACATTTCACAACCAGCTTAAATACTTAATTAACTAAATTAGTGTTAAAAAGTCAGTGAGGTATTGATTAGCGAAACAAAGTGTGCTTTTGGTTGAGTCAAAAAAATTCAAGGGTGTATTTGACAGTAACAAATACTGGGGTTGACTTTAAGAGTGGTTTTGAAATGGCTAAGATGACAGACATCATAACACCAGCATAAAGGTCATTTGTACATAATTTCCTTTGACTGGCTAAGACTTTTGCACAGTACTGTAGGTATTTTCCCATAGCCAATAAATGATCCATAATTAAAACCGAAAGTTAAACCAGCTGTGTAAGTCTGCTGGATCTAGGGTAGAGGTCACTGATAAATACAGGCTTACTTTCTGGCTTATTTCTGTGTGATGAAGTCCCTTCTTAGTATCCAGTTACGTTTCTGGACTTTGTTTTGACTGGTTAGCATGGTGGTTGAGGTTATCCCTTAGCGAAAAATGAAACCGGTATTCTGTTTTTCTGCAGCCGTTGGGTGCTATTGACTATCTGGAGATATCCAGGCTCTTTGATACAGTCTTCATACGCCATATTCCCCTCCTGACGCTGCACATGAAGACTCAAGCTAGACGCTTCATCACCCTCATCGACACCCTCTACGAGCATAAGGTGTGTGTCAGGCAGATGCTGGTCTTCCATTCCTCTGTGAAGCCTGCTGGACAGGTTTCGGACGCACGTGTAGGAGAGTTGTGTCATCAGTGTCCGGGCACTCGCAGGTGCGGGTGGTGATTCTGGCAGAGACGCCCCTGGAGAGCATATTTGTTCACGATCAGCACAATCAGGACAACGAGCATCACAGGATTCTCATGGATGATCTGGGATTGACTGGGGTAAGAACTTGCTGCTCAGCAAAAAAACACAAAAGCAGATTCATACGGAAAGATCAGAGCTGCTACAGACTGAAAATTGGGTATCCATCAAGTTTCACGTCATCAAAGATGGTTAACCCAGAATTTCTTTACAACACCTACTCACTAACAAGATTATCTCTACTAAAATCTTTAAATTTTGTTGCCACGTGTGTAATTCAGTGTTCAGTCTTGAATTCCCTTGTATTTTGACCTGTACTAGATATCATTAGATAACTACAACACTCTAAAACTATACACACACTTGTAAATGGCTTATCGCAAGGATAGCTTGTTGACACAGTCAACTATATTGTCTTGCTTTTGCCTTAAGAATGTCATCAGTACACTATTCTGAGAGTCTACTCAAAGGCTTTCGTATTTCACCTCCCTGTCCTGTATCACAATATTACATTTGCTCGTCCATTCCAAAAATTCCATCTGATTGATTGTTCTCTTCTGCTTGGCATGTCAACCAGGATGCCGCCAAAGACCTGGCCATCTTCAGTGGGGAAGAGGAGGTCTTCGCTTTCCAGAGGACTGTGTCACGTCTCACGGAGATGCAGACGGAGAAATACTGGAGCGAAGGAGAGAGGAAGGCCACGTAGCGAATGACTTAAATCTCAACGAGTGTCTTCAAGTAAAACGATTCAGTGGGACAAAGCCTTCAGTCAGCGCACAATATATGTAAACTGGTCCATAATCGAACCTTTACTTGACATGAATTTTACTTGACTGCTGCACTTTGACCCATATGCACACATGTACGGATGATTGTATTACATTCTAAACGCTGCCTTTGATCAGTTTTTGACCATATTGTATATGGGGGGGTACATGATATGTATTTGATTATCTTAAATGATTTTTTTTTTTACTTTTCATGGTGGCTGGGAAGAGGTTTGTTGTTGGAGGATATATTTGGGTAGCTATTGACTCTCACCTCCAGCTTCGGAGGTTCAGTATTGTCCCCTGATCTGTATGTATGGATGTGCATTTTCATTGCATGGCTTTTTATGGGATTTCATCCTGCAGTCCAATGTTGTGACTGATAGTTTTGTAGTGCACTATATAGTGAATGAAATTTATAATTGGGAATTCGAACAGCACTACAAAATGGCCAATTCACTATATAGGGGACTATATGGTGTGTGTGTGTGTGTGTGTGTGCGCCGTTGCAGTGAACTGCAATGCTACCCGAAGGGTGTTGCCCAGGACAGACTCCAGCCTCTCTACAGTCTTGTGTTGAGCAAGCAGTTAGAAGTTTGATGGATGTTATTGTTGGTCTTACTATTTATTTATTTATCTATCATTATTTTTTTAAATCCCAGCTCCCTGTTTGCTCTTAGCTGCCCAGATGCCTCAAGCATTGGGTGTAGGCTGCCCTGATGGATGTCCAGGCCGATGCTGTCTTTACACACTGCAGCTGGTTCCATGCAGGAGAGCGGGTTGATTGGTTGCAATGCTAATTTCAGCAGAATGGGAGCCTGTTGACACTGCACTGGTGCTAATACAGCAGGCAGCCCTTCCTCCCTATACTGCAGAACGGTGCTAGTTTATTCCACCATAGAGAAATCTCAAGTATCACCAAGCTGACTTGGTGTTTTGCAGTCGCGGAACTGCAGATTAATTGCAAAGCATTCATTCTTGCAACGGGTTAGTATGGTAGATAAACCTTACCAAATAAATCCCCAGGAGACACTCTGCACTTATTCAGAAAGAAGTATTCATCTGTGTAAATGGATGCAGTATAAACTCTTTTTAGGTTTATTTAGAAAGCATCTGTTCTCATCTCAACTAAATGCTTATTAACAATGAAGTAAAAAACTGCTGGTCCTGTATTGGTTAAATACTCCACCATGTGTCATATTATTTTATGCATTGTGTATATTGATTATCATTTTTTAATGTGATGTGTCATAGGATTTTCCAGAGGTTTTTATATATTTGAATCCAGTTATTTCCAAAATGCCGCTGAAGTGCAGCAGCTTTTATAATTTGGCTCGTGCATTAAAATCAATTTTAAAAATCATACATGTCAACCAGTCAGTTGATTTGTGTCAAGATGAACCCAAATTTTACATAACCTCATAACGTATAAATTCAAACTTGAGGTTTCTAATTTTCTAATTTATTGCCACCCAGTCTGACAGCCCGTTCCGGCCAACAAAGCAACGTAAAGGTGTAAGTTATGATTTGTAATGTCAATTGAAACTTAACTTTGACCCCGGAACTTTTTTTTTGCGTGAACTTTGTGTTCACCGTGGATTCTGTTTCTTTTAGCAGCCACTACTTTGTTGGATACAAAGTTTACTATGTTTCTGCATTCTTACTTCACAATGGAATGGATTCTGGAATGACTGTGACTTTTGCTCAATTGGAATTTCTCAGCATGGCTTGTTCAGGTGTTTCTGAAAGTACGTCAGTGGGTTGTCAAGGCGATGCCCGTCATAGGACATTTCAGGGAAGTGAGATCAGTTTTAGGGGCACAGAGATGTTGATACAATAATTGAGATGGACCCCGTGACTCTGAATAGGACAAGCGGTTACAGAAAATGCATGGATGGATGGAATTGAAATGGGGTAAAGTCCACCTCACTGAAGCCAAGGATGCACTGATTAAATCCCTTCTTTGTCTTTACTGAACTAATTGCGGTTGACATCATTATAAAGTAAAGATTCCCTATGGAGTGATTTGCACATGTGGCATAGAGCTACAGAAATTGGACTGTGGTCCGCAGAAATGAAAGCTGAAGATTTTGACAGAAGTATATGGCAGATATTTCTGTTGATGTAAATTCGCTCTACTTAGATATATGTGGCAACAAAGAGGTGAAATGCGGTTTAAAGTCTTTTAGATATAAGCCAGTACAAAGTGCCCCTTTAAGAAGAGATTTCATATAACCTGAACCAGACATTTCCCACAATGACTTTGGTGTGGAATATACTGCATATCATGATAAGCAATATTAAGTATTATTTTTTCAGAAACAAATGTATACTTGGAATTATTTAAAGTACAGATAATGTATTGATTCAATGGGTGTCTGAATTATACATATTCTTTGTGTATTTAAAGTATTGTTTACATAACATGTATAATCACTGTTCAAAACCATGGCAATAATAAAAAAGGTCATTCAAAAAAAGCTTGCACGACAGAATGAACTCTGACAAGCAGACCCACAACTCCAAACAAATAGTGTTCTGATTAACCTAGAACTGATTTATTAAAAGCAGATAATGGATAAATATTATTTGTTGAATGCTGAGGACAAAGTCTAGTTTTTTAAAACCTCATTCCTGAGACCAAGTGAAAAATAACATTAGTTTTATCTTTGTAGTGTGTTCCTTTCAACAATGTATAAACTGCACATACATAGATCATTCCTGGAGGTTCAGATTCAGAATCAGTTGCTCATTTCAGAAGTTATTTTCACGTTCATCTTGATATGCCAGTATCAGAGTACCACCAAGAAGGGGCTGTGGGCATTTATGAGTGAATTTGGACCTTATTTGATATAATCCAATAAATAAAATATTTTAAAGGCACCAATATTCGTCAGCAACCTTAAATTGTTATAGAATTCGTGTTAGTAATATTGTATATTAACGGAATGAACGCTCACAGAATGTATAGGTTTCTTTTAGTAACGAATAATTAATATTTCTATTCACAAAGGCCAGGCATGCAACAATCTTTTGCATTGTTCACCGTAAAATGGAATAGTACACGATTAATATGGTCGACAGTTGTAACAGAAGGTAATATTTAAAAATAAAGTGGCCTCTTACTTGTGACTCGTCTTACGTATGGTTAAACACCTGTTTTTTGTTTTTAATTTTTTTTTTATTATTATGTTTCTCTCCCGTAAGAAAGCAGTGCATTTTGGATGGTGTCTCTTTAAAAGGCGATCCTCTCTCTGATATTGAAGGGGCATGTCTTTTTAAACGGGTTTAGTCGAACCTCTATTACGTTATGTATAAGTTTGTGCTTTTCTTGTATGATTTAATGGCGCTAAATGTGGAATGGAGCAAACGTTACGTGCATATAGACGATGCAGCAAACTGTCAAGGTCAGGTCGCCGTTATGCTTTGAGTTGACGCCTTACAACGCGAAAAGGCAAAGGGAGATGATTGATTTCGCCTTTATTGCAAAGCTCATTACTGATAGGGAAGCGCGTGCCCCTCTCCTGTCGAGTTATTAAAAGGGACTTGAAAGGAAATTGTCAAGATGGCAGCGACAAAAGATATGGGAATGCACGGATCCTTGATTTTTTGCTTTCATTTTTTCCAAAACGTGTTTTGAGACTGAATCGATGGGGTGATCGCCGGATCCTTCCTCACGGGAAATGCTACTTGTTTTTGTTTGCAACTTGGGCACGTTTTCTCTCCTAGGATTTCTCGCTAAATTAGACACTTTTGCCGTCCGCAGCCGCATCGCATCAGTGCCGTTGCGTTAGGCAGGAAGAGCATTCCCTCAACTGGCACAACCTAGTTTCATACTGTATAATAGATAGGGGGAGAAAAAAAACTAACCAGTCCAAGTGGCTGTTGTAAAACAATCTGCAGAGCGAGGGGCTAAGCCAAAGCAAGAACAGCCGTGATACATCCGAGAGTAGCCAAAATTTCGCTATTTCGCCAACCTGCCTGAAAAAAATCGCCTCCATCTATTTGATCTTGCTGTTGTGGCACTATGTTAAATAGCGATTCGACTGCATTATTGAACACCAGTTTGCAAGTTTAGCCTTACTGTGTTTTACTTTTGGATGCATTATCGTGAAAATGATTGTTGTGGAAATACGATCCTCGAGAGTTTGGATTTTTAATTTTTGCAATAAGCGATTTCTTAAGGAAATCTTGCCAATAACCTTGAAATAGACAGGAAACACGTGCAGACCTGTTCGCAAGACAGCTACTGAATGAGGCAAAATATTTACTAATCTCAGCGGAGCAACATAACACCGTAGATTGACCGTTCGTTTACTGTTACCCAAGCATTAATACATTTCCTCAAACTGAATATTAGGGCAAATTGATTTTTTACATTCTCTTTTATTTTTTTCAGCAAATTATTTTTACAGTTCTTTTATAAATTACTGCAGGGGAAATGTGTTATTAGATACTTTCTTGAATGACAACAGAGATCAACGAAACTGAAAAGATTATGGCACTCGCTCCGGCAACTGATCCTATTTCTTCGGCGGATATTGAGATAGACCCAGATTTTGAGCCACAAAAAAGACCAAGATCGTGCACTTGGCCTCTGCCTAGACCTGAATCAGATGGCAACAAAAGCGAACTGACTGATGCGGACATAATCCCCGAAGAGGTGGACGATGGAGAGGACGCCTCTGGATCTGCCAGCCACGATGCCAGCATCGCAACCGAGGACCGAAGCAGCTCCGGCGGAATAAACGGAGCCCCGGCCGGCGGGGACTGCGGCGATTCACGGCTTAATTCACAATCTCTGGCTGCGGTGGACAACAGTTCCAACAACGACAGTCCGAGGCCACAACAGCCGCGGAAGTCCTGCCGGAGAAATGCCTGGGGTAACCTCTCCTATGCGGACCTCATCACTACAGCAATAGAGAGCTCGCCCGAGAAAAGGCTAACCCTGTCCCAAATCTATGACTGGATGGTCAGGTGTGTGCCATACTTTAAGGATAAGGGCGACAGCAACAGTTCGGCTGGATGGAAGGTAAAAGCCCAACGCACATGCAGCATCAAAATAAAACACACGTCATCCGTTTTCATTTACATATTACCCACTTAGGTCATTGAATCTGGGATGCCTCAGAAATGGTTTGTTATATTATTTTTGATAAAAATTAATCAAAAATATTTATTGATTATAATTATACGTTGATTTCTTCAAAATGCATTTACATATACTCACATGCACCTTAACTGAATCTTAT
Source organism: Gnathonemus echidnorhynchus (assembly GCA_026776725.1). Lineage (NCBI taxonomy): Eukaryota > Metazoa > Chordata > Actinopteri > Osteoglossiformes > Mormyridae > Gnathonemus > Gnathonemus echidnorhynchus. The sequence continues at coordinate 18,163,546 of JAODJU010000025.1, read as the reverse complement.
ACCATCATCTTCATTTCTGAATGCAAAACTGCAGCGCAAACGAATTCTGTATGTGTTAATGGCTCTAGTCATGCGATCAATGCGAAAGGGAGACTGGTGCTTATTCATTTCTCCGATAAAACAAAGGTGAGCACGAGCGTTAGTGGAGGATGTGCACAGAGCGTAATGCGCTGCGGCGCACCGCGATGTTTGCTGCGGGCAAAAAGCACCGACATCCCCACAAGATCGCTATTGATTCTTCTAGATAAACTCAAGTGCCGAAATTGTTTGACAAAACACTGGACTACTGCATGAGCAGGAAATAAAGATTTGAAGCCTTGTTGAACTGTTTGCCCTCCCCCCGCCCCCCCTCGCACCCTCCCAGTTTTTTAGGCGGGGAGCAAAATTAGATTGCAAAACTTCTCAACTAATTAACAAAAGCGATGAGAAGAGGAATTATAATACATCCATGTGTCAGGCCTACCTGCTCGTTCAGGTGGAAAATTAAACCCGGAGCCATATGCATTAACGCTTTTACTGTAGATTGCAATCGACACTCTTTTGTGACTATCCCTCTGTTTACAAATTTCAGGGTTATGACAATGGATCTTTAAGTTATATAAAGAGTTTTGCTTTCTGACTGACGTAATGTTTATGTAGGAGGCAATTTGCATATTGACATTGCAGTCTGATACAGAAACTAGTATGAATATTTACTTGCTCCTTCGGCTGCCCAGTTATTGCTGAGTGTCATACTACCGAAACAGTGAAATTAAGCTGTGAGTCACGGGACTGTGCAATCTACAGTAATTGAAGACAATAGCACAAAAGATCAATTCAGTCCTCCAGAAAGTAATTGTCTTAAAAAAAAAAAACAAAAATTGAAAAATAAGAGAATTTTAGCTCCTCTCAACAAAATAACTACCATGCCTATACATAAATATTTCTTTATTTATTTCCTCCTGAAAACTGTATGGAAACTGTACGCATGGGCTCATGGTGACTACTGCCATTGGCTGTCGTGTTCACCACCCCTGCTCCTGATTGGCCAATTACTTCTGCAGAGGAATGAATCAGCTGACAAGAAGTGTATGTAGGTCAGTGTATAGTAATGTGAATGTGCCTTGCCGTTCTTCGCGAACTGGCTTTGTTATAAGGGTGTAGCACATACTAAGAGCTCTATAACAGGAGCTTTGAACAAGTATTGCAGTGGGTCAGGTGAGGATGTCTGGTTCTATTTGGCTATTCCCACGATTTTAGCCTTTTGGCTGCTCATATACTGTGACAGAGTACAAAATACACCAAACAATGGGGTCTGGTTGCAATGGGGTCTGAGCTCATTGTTCCTGATGCACTAGTACCGCCAATTACACCAGCTTTTAAGGACAATTACAATTAAAGATAGAATTAAAATTCAATGCCCACCAAACTGTATCAGCATTGTTTTTAAATAATGCTGAATGAAATAGAATTTGTTGATTATACAGAATTATACGTGGAAGTTCAATGTACCTCATATAGTATAACAATACCACACACACACACACACACACACACATATATATATATATATATATATATATATATATATATATATATAAATTTT
>JAODJU010000025.1:18102210-18161861 GCA_026776725.1 Gnathonemus echidnorhynchus | reverse complement strand
ACACACACACACATATATATATATATATATATATATATATATATATATATATATCAATTTTCAGGTCCAAATGTGTGCAGATGTTGATAAGATATGCTTTATTGATCCCGGCCGGAAATTCTACAGTGTATAATTATTGAAAGAAGTCAGATCAGCGCTTGCCTGCTAACCTGCTAAGTATTAAACAATGGCAGTACATGTTGGCCCTGGACAAACACAGCTCTGTATTCTCATGCAGCTATTTGCAGCTGGTGTCTCAGTTCATGACCAGCAGTGGCACAGTGGGTGGCGTTTGGGAGCAGCAAATGGACGGGGGAGGGCGGCACAAAGGGAGAAACCAAATGATGGATTGAGTCAGTCTGTTCCACATTAGCAGGACAACGGAGAAAGGATAAATGTTTATGGATATCTCAGAGCAGTGTTTCCCAGTCCAGTCTGCGGGGACCTGCAGACGGTCCACGTTTTTGCTCCTACCGGGAGCTGGGAGGGAGTGAAAATGTGGACTGTCTGTGGCCCCCGACGGCCAGGTTAGGAAACACTATATTAGAGCATGTACAGGAGCAGCTCATAAAAACAGGTGCCCTTTATGCGTTACAAGGCCAGAAATTGGGGGGGGGGGTTGGTTTTTAAATTAAATAATTAATTAATAAAGAAGTAATTGTTCTTAGTATTGTATTCTATTTATTTTGGATTCTACAGAACATTTTTATTCTTGGTGTAACATTTCTGTTTAATTGAGTCATAGACTTTTATTTTGAAATGTGCAAGAGGATGCACATAGTGAATGGGGAGGGTGAGAACTTAATAGGTGCTTCTGGATGTGACTTGTGCTGTATGGTCATCTAAGAACATTTTTTAATTAAACTGGTAATACTCCCGGATTCTAAAGACCCACACCTGTGGAGATACTGCTGAAGATCCCCAAACTAAAGATTACTTCAGCGTGATACTAATACTCCTCTTCTCTATAATTGGTCCCACATTGTCCTGGCGCTTATTACATTTTGCTGCAGAATATTTTCAGAACCAACTTGTCAACATTATATCTGGTCAGACACATCACCAGTTTCTGCTGTGTAGTTCTCTGTTTAGCAGTAACTGGAGGTGTATGAGAAATTGCCGATATATGAAACAGATAGACTTTTGGCATCTCTAAAGTGTAGTGAAGCCACTCATAAAAGATTATTATGGGTTCCAACGATGGTCTTATATTGAAGATCAGCATGCTGAGTTCTAAACATTTGCCAAGATATTTTATAGTGTTGAAAGACTTACTCTCACTAATTGTTACAAGAACAGCACATGACTGAGTGAGAGATTACTATGCTGACAGCATAATGTATTTTTAAAGTTGTATTATGTTTCTTGTGTGCATGTGTGCGTGAATGGTGTGTGAGTGTGCTCTGCGATGGGCTGGCCCCCTGTCCAGGGTTGTTCTCTGCCTCGTGCCCGTTGCTTCCGGGATAGGCTCCGGACCCCCCGCGACCCAGTAGGGTAAGCGGCTTGGAAAATGGATGGATGGATTATGTTTCTTATAAGTTTTTTTTGGATTTTGTTAAACGTAGCACTTTGATTACAGTCTGATTATAACGGCATATTTTCTTACTTGCATAGAACCAATACCGAGCTTTTTTCTAGAGCCAGTTGTTTAGGGGGATCTCAAGATGACGAACAGCATTAAGGAGCTTCTCCATTTTACCGTAAAGGAGACAATGTAAGGATGTTGTTATAATAACCTAGGCGACCAGTAAATCCCACAGTAATACTGACTCGAGCAGGAAAAAAGTACGGATTTTCGAACACAGAAATGCCGTTTGATGACGTAACAAAGTGAAAGTTTTAAGACATCAAAGGACTTGTAAATGCAGTCTCTGCTGGGGGCAAAAAAACACGTCTGATAACCAGAGGTGGATATTTCAGGTCCAGAAAGTAAAAATCCAGACCAAAATTTTGTTTCAGCCAACCAGTTGAGTGCTCTGTGACTGTGACTCTTTATGCTCAACTGGTTGGTTGAAACAAAATCCTGGTGTAGATTTTTACTTTCTGGACCTGAAATGGTCACCTCTGCTGATAATGAACAACAAAAACTGAATTCGGGGTGAAAACTGGGTTCTGGAATGGTTTGTGTATCTTGTATTTTTGTGGCCAGAGTGATTTTAGCTATCTGCGACACTAATGTTCATCTCTTTGCGCAGAACTCTATCCGGCACAATCTGTCCCTCCACAGTCGTTTCATTCGGGTGCAGAATGAAGGTGCCGGCAAGAGCTCCTGGTGGATGGTCAACGCCGAGGGTGGGAAAGGTGGCAAGGCCCCGCGGCGGCGGGCTATGTCTATGGACAACTGCAACAAGTACACCAAAAGTCGCGGCCGGGCAACCAAGAAGAAGGTGGCCATGCTGGCTGCTCGTGAAGGCAGCGTAGAGAGTCCGCCGGGCCTCGCCCAGTGGTCGGGGAGCCCCACCTCCCGCAGTAGTGACGAGCTCGACGTCTGGATGGACTTCCGCTCGCGTACCAGCTCCAATGCTAGCACTGTTAGCGGCCGCTTATCTCCTATCCTAGCCAATCCTGAGCTGGACCAGGTGCCTGACGACGACATGCCGCTCTCCCCCATGCTGTACTCCAGCCCCAGTGGGGTATCCCCCTCGTTTAGCAAAGCCTCCCCCTCAGAGTTACCCTACCTGGCTGACCTGGCTGGAACCATGAACCTGAATGAGGGCCTCTCTGAAAGCCTCATGGACGACCTCTTGGATAACATGAGTTTCACCCTATCTCAGCAGCAGTCTCTGGGAGACGCCGATAGTGGCAGTGAGACTGGAAGTGCCCTGCACAGGAGCTCCAGCCTGACACTGGACTCCAAAAACAGCGGTTTAGGTTCTCCTCCTGGCAGCTACACCAACTCCGTGTATGACGCCTTATCCCTGCGCTCGTCGCCCATGCAGACCATCCAGGAGAACAAGCCTGCCACCTTTTCTTTTGTTTCCCTCTTCGGAAGCCAGAACCCGTGTTCCGATCTGCTTCGCCACAGCGATGTCATGATGACGCAGTCCGACCCACTGATTTCACAGGCCAGCCTCCCGGCTTCTTCTCAATTCCTACGTCGCAACAACGTGCTGCGCAATGACCCCATGATGTCCAACAACCTCTGTTCGGTGAACCACTCCGGTCAGTCCCAGAACTCCTTGCTGATGGGCTGGCACACCAGCTTGTCCTCCACCAAGGAGGACCTTGAGTTGACCAACGAGGCAAATAACCTCAAATCTGTCAGGCAAAAGCTCCAGTCACCTATGCAAACTGGTTCGTCTGAGTCCTTCATGTTTCCCATCTCCAATGGAGGCGGCATCTCCATCCCACTCACCAGCCAGGAACATTACCTCAGTGACCCAGACCTGGACATGCTCAGTAGCAGCCTGGAGAGTGACATGGACTCCTTCATTCGCAGTGAGCTGCTGGATGCTGATGGTTTGGATTGCAGCTTGGATTCTCTGACCGCTGCTCAAAACACCATCAACCTTAATGCGGGGAATCTCGCTAAATCTAAAAAGACCTCATCCCAGGACCAGCTACCCGGTCTAGAAGCTGGCCTCTGAGGACTAGAAGATGGGGCAAGATAAGCTTGAGCTCCAGCTGTACTTAAATATTCCATTCCCCGTATGGTTGTTCAGCCTTGTGAATGTAAACGTCAGTAAGCTCAGATAGTAAACATATAGATCTGTGTTTATTAGATATATCCCCAATGACAGGATCATGTTACTTAATTTATTTTTTCACCACATGTTTTGGTAAGCTGTAACATCTGTTTGTTATATTTTATATGGCCAGATGCAGTATTATGAAGTATTATGAAATGAGCAGCAGTATTACAAGGTGTTTAAAAGACATGTCAATGTGTAGAATATTTTTGGCAGCAGATTAGGTCAATGACTTATTAACGTTAGTTTTTTTATGCAATTAAACAATCTTTTAGCGTAAGAGTTGCATAAGTAAAAAAAAATACGTTAATAAAAATGAATATACTCATGGTGGACCATTGGGAAATACAGGACTGGTTTTCTGGTTTTTATCGTAATGCCTGCTTGCTACCCACTGCATGCGTATTTCCGTTTAACAAAGGCCAGCTGGCTGTCTTCAAGCAGAGTGCTGCAGAACTTAAAATAACCAGCTGGGCTGATTTAGAGCTTGAGCACAGGAGTAAGTGGCTGTAATGAGACATTGTTATTCACAGCAGAATGTGAGCTTTTATTTTGACACTGAGTTTTTTTTGTGCTGAATTGTGTTTCAACAAGTTTTTGCATAAAGAACAAGACAATAGGTCCATCTTGTTTTAAAAATCCTTACATATTTAGGGTCCTGTGACCTAAGGCCACTGACCATTTATAGCCAGGCTTGTTTTGCAGTAGTTTTAAACAGATTTGTAATACACGACAAAAAAATATTATATGAAAACAATTACTAGAACTACACTGAGTACAACACTGAATGTGTCCCGTGTCTGTACTACTTAAGACTTTAAAAACAATTTTTACCACTGTCTGAGCATTGCATATATAAACAGTGATGTTCTCATCAGATTTTGGCTATGCAGCAAAATGAAAATTTAAAAAGAATAATAAAAATACTATATTCCACTGATAATATACTTGATTTAATGCTTTGATATGCAGCCTGCACTTAGAGATGAATATCTCATCTTAAATTATCTGAAACATAATCTAGGTTTCAGCTAACACTATTGGTTGTCGCAAGGTCAAACCAGAACTCAAGAGTTTTCGGTTTTTAGTGCAGAAGTATCAGAGAAAGTTGAATTGAAAAATGAAGTGCAATCTCTTGTCTGGAAATTTTACCAGCCTTGACGTCACAGCGCCAGTACAATCCATATACATGTGCGTATATAGATGACCTGTGTTAAACGACAGAGTTATTTCTGTGATATTATTTGTCTAATTGTATTGTGCAATATGCAGCCCCAAATCTTTTTTCTTTTAAAATTCGTGATTTAAAACCCAACCAAAAACCAGCTCAACACCTCCTGCCAACACTTTGTGTATAAGTAAATCCAGAAGGATTTTTGTTTTAGTATTAGTTGTATTCAGTTTTTTCTGCAAAAACTGAAAAAGTACGTCTAAAGACAACACAGCACCCCGTTTTTTTTAATTAAAAAAACGGGCTTATTATTTTAAGCTAATTAATTTTTATGTAGTTTTCAGGGTACAGTAATTCTTGTAAAAATATCCTGAGGTCTTGTATAGGGGTTCCAACACTGTTATGGTTCTGATTATATGCAAGAATATTTAAAATCACAAGTCTTACATCTGTGCTTTTGTACTCTTATTTACCCCATCGCATTATAAATAATTCTACTTTCCACGATAGATTTTTGAAACAGAATAGAGGTTTTGTACTCATTGTTGATGTGTTGGTTTTAATATGTAATCTCAGAACTATTATCGCTGTAAACTGAAGATGTTATGAAATGAGACTGTCGTTCTCGCTCAGCGAGAGGTGAATCCAGTGTTTTATTCTAGTATTTTCTGCCTTTCTGCATCATGACAGGTGCTGCACGGAGTGCTAAATTGGATTCTAGATAATTCGAGTTACGCAGCGGAAACAGGCATGAAATGGAAACGGTTTAAAAACGACGCGTTATGTGGCGGCATAGTATTTAGACACATTTTTATGGCAGAACGATATTTAGGCAGGTTTAACGTGCAAACGATATCCTGACCAGAAGGAAAAAGCTGAAACTGTAGAAGTATGTAGAATATAAAAAGGGAAAGGGTTAGTTCTGCTTGCAGAGTGAAATGTAGTTGTACATTGCCGTGCCATGTTCTAATCTTTAGGGAAAACTGTAGTGAGTACTAGGTAGATGCTGTTTAACTTATTTTATTGATGTTCAGATTTTGTTTCTTTATAAGAAACAGATGGCAGCTGTTACTTAAATCTAAGGCCTTCTACGAAAATGCAAACTTGATTTTTTCTTACATAAAAATATACACGGGGCAACTGACTTTATCAGGAAAGGTATTCTGCTCTTCTTGTGTGGTTGCCGCGTATTTCACGCCATTTTGCTACCATATTATAAAGATCATTATTTATTCAGACATGTGAATAATACTAGGAGTGGCGGACAGCGGGAGTGGAGCTCCGCTGTCCGAGAGCCGATAATGCGGGTGTCTTGCTTTTCTGAAATGGCGCTCTCCACACTAGTTATATGCATGTCTCTGAATGAAATGGCAGATAGCAAAACGACCTTCAGGTCAATGCATGAGTCACCTTTTCATTGGACACCCACGTTGCTCAACTGTCCTAAAGCATGAAATCCTTTTTTTATTCAGTGTTACCCAATAAAAACCAATAAGTAACCTAACAGTATGCGTTTATACTAGTATGTGATATGAAATTTAGCCAATTGCATTTTGCTGTGTTCGTGCCCCGTCCCAAATGGTACCATCTTTACACTCATTTTAGAATGTGCCTCTTATTGATTATTCCCTTAAAATTCTATGTATTCTCATGTAAATCGGTAAATTTACAGTGTAATTATATCCGTGACCATAGCATGATTTAAAAATCTTTTTTTCTCCGTTTATTCCAAAGATAAACATTATTAACTCCTCAGCTCTTCAGTGAAAACATCAGAGGATCATACTGTAAAATCCTGAGTCTTTGGACGTTTATGTTAATGTACATAATAATGTACATAAGCGGATATATTTCAGTGTATTAAATTAGTTATAAGTTTTATTCCAAGTAGTTTCTTGGTGGGAAAAAAATGACACTCGATTTGAGAGTCACGTCAAACGGGACTGACATGGAAAGAACCTCGCCAAAGGTCTACCATTTTTTATTGATCCCGTTTTCTTGTATCCTTGATGAAATATCCTGAAACAAGTCATCTCATGTACTAATTGTTTATATTTAAAATGACTTCGAATTTCCCGATGTATTACATTTTAAAAAGTGGTGTTCGAATGAATTATGGTGTATGCATATCAATAAAGGTCGGAGAAACTTTGTTTTGCTTTGCATTATAAATAAAGATGGCAGTCGTCGATGACTTGAGTGTGTTTGATTTACTGTTTTCTCCGTTACTGTCAAAATATGAAACCTCTAAATTTCTGGGGTAAAGGGGTACTCTTTACAATTGCAGTGGCTGCACATACTTTTGTTATTTTAGGCCTGATATTGTGCTGCGTTTCACTAACACGTTTTAGGGCAATATAGTACATGAAAGCTGGATAAAATAGCTTGTCTTGGGAGTTCTTAAGGCAAACGCGGCTAGCCTATCCGTGTGTCTCACCAGCTGAACACACGACTGCGGTCACGGTAGCAGCTTTTCCTGCACGGCTTTATTATCTGCAGTATTACAGCAGCGCTGCAAATCACACAGATGACATCGTGTTCTCTCCTGCGCGAGACGGGAAATTGCGCCGTGTATCCATGGAGAACCTGCAGTCCTGACCAATCATCTGGCCGCAAAGCACGTGACATCGGGCGGCACCTCCAGGGACAGGACAGGAGCTCGAAGACAGATGGACCAGTGAACAGTGGTCTGCTCGAACCGGTGTATGTTTGCAGTAAAACCGCACGTTTGGATAGCAACATTTAATTTAAAAATATACACTACCATCGACAAATATAGTGGCGACCACCTGGGAAACTGTGCTTTCTGAAAAATTAGAACATTTAAAGGGAGTTAATACCCGCTACCAAAATGTCAAAACGAGATATGCAACGATTTAAAATGAAATAGACTTTTACCCATCTTTTTAAATCTATTCTTCAGCCTACTGCGAGGCTGCGAAGTTGTAGTTAATTAAAACAAAAAGTTGATATCATATAAACTCCTACTTGGACAGCGGCTTGAACAATTGAACATTTGTTCCATAATCCACTGAACTGTGATGTTGTTACATAATTTTATTTTAACAGTCCAAACCCCTTTCGTTAGGTATGTGTATTTTGTCACTATGGTTACTTTTCTGGCACTCCCACGTATACAAACGAAAAAGGCTGAATACACAAAACACACCTTCGTCCCCCAATACGTATAGACTTTTGTCAGTAAGTAAAACAGAAACAATCTTTACTTTGATTTTTAGCGGTTATTGAACCACTGAAATCAAAGTGCAGTAGAGAACCGAAGTGCTGTCTGCAAGCTGTTAACTAGTCATTCTGTTATCGCCGCTCTGAGGATTTCTTGGCAGGACAGCTTATTTACTCGGTGCTATTTTAAGATTGTTAGTGGATGTATGTTCCTCGCTGATAACCATTGTTTAACTCCCAAATGAATTCTGTATTTTGACGTGTTGATGTATCATTTTATTGCAGCACCATTAGACAAGATAATCTAGGCGTAATGAAACGCTTAATTTGATAATCAGAATTTAGAAATAGATTAATTGAACGATTGTCCATAAAGATTCATAAATGGTTGCGATGTTATCCGTTGCGATACTCATTCTACCACTTCTAGAACTGGCTTTCTGTGTGTTTAGTAGGTATGAGATTAGTCACATTCTATAGGTTCTGTGCATTTATTACAACAGTGAAACAGTACGCAAACTATTGTATCATAACATATCTGAAGCGTCTTCGCTTATGTATGACATTTATAATAACGATTTCACGTGCCTCCAGCCACCATGGCCCAGGTCTATAAGATCTCCTCCACAAAGAAGCTGGTGCAGATGGAGAAAGAGCTTTCACTTCAGCTCTTTTTACTCAAGACGGAGATAGAGGAGAACGGGATTCTGGGGGGGACGCCTTTTTACAGGTAATAGTATCACAACAATCCGATATAACGCAGCGCGATTATTCATCTTCTTGTATACCATATATACAGTGTATTTCATAATTATGCTGTTAAAATAAATTCACATTTGATTTTTTTCAGCTCTACTCCCATCCCAAAGGACATTTCCTACTTTCGCCTGGAGAGACAACAGGTGCTGAAGAAAGTTCTACAGGTGTGAGAGAATTCTGGGTTCTGCTGCTTCTTGTTCCTTCAGCCTGCGTTATATAGGGACAGGAACTGGGTTTTTTCAGGTCAACCTTTTGTGAGCGAACCGACTAAGTGTGAGAAAGGTTACTAGGCCCATTCGTCTGACTGCTACCAGTGAGACGCGAACCGAATCTGTTTGCCGCAGATGTGCATAACCAAAAAAAAAAAAATACAGTTTTTCTTTGCAAGAACAAGCCTAGAAAAATCTAGAAAGCTACATTTCTTGAAAAAAAAAAGAGAAAAACTAACGGATCAAGGCAGCACTAGGTGAGCCCTGAAGGCTTTCGGTTTTGTGTGAGATATTTTTATTGCTCTGTACCACGTTTCAAAATAACCGGCATTTTCCATTAAAATATACAACACCTGTTTAGACATTAGCTCTGTCTCAGGGGGCAACATTAGCAGAGCCTGTTGACCTTGGCCTGACTTTGCCGCTTCGCTTCCTCGGAATTTGGTGGTCTTCTCTGACGCAGGTTCCAGAGGCTCGACATCTCACTTCCCAGGCGGTGGTGATACAGGGGGAGCTAGAGAGCTGCCTGAGCAGAGAATACACTCCCGAGAGCCTACCATTGCTCCTACACCAGGTAGCCCACCGTAAGCGGGGAACAAGGCCGCTGGATTGGCAACCAATAAACCATATGACAAAGATCCCCAAAGGGAAGTAAGATAAGATCCAACCCAATAGGTCCTTTTGATGTGTGTTGAATGCTGCTGATTGGAGCCAGTTGGTTGCCTCGGGTTTAATTGCAGCTACTTGATTTAGTTCTATGCAGACAGATGCTACCATCTGGCACTGTGCAAATATCTACACATGCTGAGATGGAGGAGGTTTTGCAGACATGCCAACGTTATTGAGATGTTGTATCCTTCATACAAGGTACGTCTTCACACATAGAGGATTCATCCAACATTTTGTCAAGGCAAATGAAAGAGGTGACGCGTAAGGATAAAAATGGGCCTTGCTTACGAACACAGTGAGATGTAGGTGTGTGTGTGTGTGTGTAAAACACTTGCACCAAGTGTTTCTAATTTTAGAAATTAGAAATTCCCAACCAGGAAATTTAATCTTTCTTAAACTTAACTGAAAAACAATGTTATTGGTTCAATTATTTATGCATTGCTTGAGTGTATATTGTCACAGCTAAAATCACAGACATTGGATATAGACTAACTGCTCGAAAGATCAATGGACAATGTTCATTCTGTGCATTGTTGGATAGAATGTAGTGTTTCTGCTGCTCGTCATTGAGTACCTGTTGATGCCACATGTTGACAGAGACAACTGGCCAACTTGATGAGTGAGTATGAGGACTCAACCCAGAGGGCACAGAGACTGGCACCATCCAGGGAAAAGGTGCTCTTGGGCAAGGACAGTCCCATCAACATGGTCACTTTGGAAGATTTAGTTATCTACTTGCAGTGGTTGGTGTGTTACCTTCACTCGGTGAAGACTGTCCACAGCTTTCTCAGGGTAAGACCGTCTAGGAGCTTGTGACTGGAAGAGCTTTGGGGCATGCATACCTAAGCAGGGATTTTTTTGTTCGTCCGATTTGCACAGCATTTAATGTACTCGTGTTCAATAACCACGGCTCTGCTGACATCCTCGGAGGGAAACAGGTTGTATGTCTTCGCTGAGGCACCTCTGACATCTATTGACCCCTGTTCATACGCTGCTGGGGTTCTCTGTGTTGTAGGAACTGCAGTATCTGCCAGCAGGTGAGTGGGAACATCAGGACTCCCCGGGGAGTCGCTTGGCTGGAGGGACACCGGTTCGAAAGGATTCCGCCTCCGCTGTGCCGCAGGTGTCTGGCACACGTCCATCTCTCTCCTGTGACCGTGAAGGTAAGGGCACCCCCACCAGGGGGAGCTCTCTACTCAACTCTGACAAAATGCAAACGCTTGCCAAGGATGATCTGAGACAATACCACAAGTAAACTAAAAAGCGCAGCTGAACGTTCAGGCTGACCTTGCTGAAGAACACATTTAAATTGAATTTTCCTGGTCAGGAATATACCCTCCAAATCTTCTATATGCTGTATCGTTTCTATGTGTTTCTTAACTTCAATCATAATTTTAGGCTACCTTATTTTTGCAATGACTAAAAGCCACATTTTCCACATATGCGGCTGGATTTTAACTGCAGTAGGCTAGTTAAGGTCATTAACAACCTTTTAAACACAACCAGGTCCCTAAAGATTAGTCGTTCATAGATTTCAATTACTGTTGCACCTTCAAACCCTCTGGTACTAATCTAAGCATGCTAATTTTCTATTTGCTAAGTTTTGCATCCCACTGTTGAGGATTAGTTGTGATTCATGCAATATCTAGTGAGCCTCATTTGTCTTCAGACTTCGAAATCCTCACAAAACCTCTGAGAAACCCACCATTACAGTTAAGCTGAGGATAATTCCGAAAAGCAGAAGATAAAATTAAGTAATATGATGTTAACTATTTATTCACAATACTATTTTTTTCCCTGTTTGTTTTTTAAGGGGTCTCAGAGCTGCCCAGATTCATGGCGAAGCTGGAGAACTTCAGTTCCCAGCTGCAAGAGCTCATCTCTCAGTTCAACATGAAGTATAACATAACGAATATGAGGACCAGTGCAGATGAAATAGAGTTATTTGACATGGTAAACCATAAGATACGTTTGTGACAGATTTCCTATCTGCACGTGAAGGATATGGGCAGTTAATGATGGGAGTGTCTGTTTTCTGCCTTTTGCTTACACTAAAATGTTCTGAGGGTAGAACGAAAAATGATGGGTACCAAGGCAGAACCAAGAATCTGATTGGTTGGTCCCGCTTCTTGTAGTTGCTTGGACCCAGCTCCTCTACAGTCTGATTGGTTATCTCTCTAAACAAAACATTTTTCATTCGCCCTCAGAACATTTTTGTGGAAATAAAACTCCCACAAGCCTTCCCATTGGATTTGGCAAGGTCATGTAGCATTTTCAATGCTTAGTTATCAAAACCCAAACTTAAAATATGGAGACAGACATTTACTAGTTATTATTTTTAAAGATCCATACCAAATTTACCCTATTTATTAACAATGCAATGCACCCAGGGGCAGCTGGGTTTCATTAACTGGGGTAATTGTTAGCTCTGATTAGTGCATAGTCAGATAACCCATTAATATATACTTACCAAAACATATAATCCATTAATATAAACTTACCAAAACATGAGAGACTTGTTTTGATTTTATGTAAATCTATGTATGGCTCTTACAAGAGCACAGAAAATGGCACCTTTTTTTCTGATGAATTAATGAGCGCCTAGTTGAAGCTGTTCAGCTGCATCCCTACTGGCAATTTTTATTTTTTCTGTTTTGCACACTTTGCCCAAACATTCTTTATGTGAAGTTTATATCACTTCTATGCTAGCTGACAAATGAAGACCGAAAGCCAATAGTGCTGTCACCCTTGCCCTCCTACGATTTCTTAATAAATACATTTGCCTTTTTTATTTATTAAAGGTGCGTAATGGATTCAAGACTGTCTTTGCGAAGCAGGAGACAATGTGGACCTTCCTCAGGTATGGCAGCACTGAAGCATTAGAGAAGCAGTGGGGTAGGAAGGACCCCAATATGGCTCTGAAAAAAGAAGCCACCTGGATCCCCTTTATCAAGGTATGTGGGGGAAACGTATAAAACACGCTTTGCTCCTGGGGCCTGTTCCACGAAGCAGGGATTCTTGTTTAGGCGGATAACTTCTTGGATTTAAGGTAGTCTGGGTTAAATCTAAGCAAACAAAGATAAAGTCCCTTTAGCCCATACTACCTTAAATCTGGCCCCTGCTCTCTGCCGCTCAGGGCAGTGCTGTTGTTTGCAGTGCAGCCCTGTATTATCTTATTTCATACTGACGGGGTATCGAATATCGTTTTAGTCGGTTTTTCTTCCCTACTAGTTCCAGGTTACATTATATTTCAATAGACAAATGGACAGACATTGTTTACATAGGCACTTTTCAATGTTGTGTGATATTTTGTCTTGTTGTAAATGGGTGATATAAAACTCTACATGATTGCCTTATAAACACATTCTTGCTATTGCACAGTAATTGTAAGAGAATCTATGACAAGAGAGGAGTGTTTGTAAAGAGGAGACCTTTAGCTCTGTTAGCAGGGATTAGATTGCTGGGTCATCCGGAATCATAGTATTTGGATACATTTACGATCGCCACTGTCTACAGGTTACGCCCAGACTCGATCCCTGGCAGCAGAAACTTATGACTAAACTTCGACAACAGTGCCATAAGGATGAGCTGCTGGACATTCTCAATAGGCTCTTAACGGTAGGAACACAGTCAGGTCACGTCCACCTGAACAGGCATTTGTGAAGGCCGTGTGAAGAAAGGGTGCGTTGCCTCCCACTCTGAGTTTAACGATGAGCAATGCGTGTTGACTCCAGGTATCAGACGCTCTGGTGGTAGCAGAGACCCTAAAGGACTATGCAGCCTCTTTGTATGACCTTGCCCCAGACCAGCCATCACCAATGACTTCATGCCACACCAGCCGAAGTTCCGCCCACATCTGGGCGATGATATACCGTAGTACACGTGCCCTTCAGGTACACAAATCTTCCTGCCCGTGACACTGGTAAATGTACTATAACCATAACTTAATGTTGCTTTTGGCTGGTAAACTAATTGCCAACTAGATGAAGAACTACGCACATGCTTAAAAAAATGTCCAGTTTCTCCATATACTGAACAACTACTGTTTCTTTGCTACTTGATCGAATGTAAATAACAATGTATTCTTTATCAGACAAAACAACATGTAAAAGAAGCACTTCTCTACATCTAATGGAGGTTTTAACGTAGTAATGGAAGAATCTGCCGTGAAGCCTAACGCAAGTAATAATTTAACGTGTGCTGGAGAGAGAGATGGTGCACTAAGCAGCAGGGAGAGAGCTTCCAGCTACTTACAGTACACAGATTTTTACCTCAGAACTCCAGTCTGCTTGGCAAAAAGCATTATTGATATTTCAGCTATTAAGCTGCCTTGGAGCTCCTGGTGTCAGGCGCCGAGAGGCGAACATCTCATCAGAACATATCCAGGGCGGAGGCAGCCGTCATACTGCCCCCACCTTTCACCCCTTTCCAAGAATAGACGGAGGGAAACCACCTGGGGAGGAAGAGAATTTGTCTATTTATTATATCAGCTGTGTGTTGAAAATGGGCTAATTTCCCCCCCGCAGGAATCGAACCAGCGGGACAGTGATTCATTCGAAAATGGTGACTGCAGGGAAAAGACGTTAGACGGTGCCAAACAATCGACCGCGTTAACGAACCCAGGGTAAAACGTAAACAATTTGATGTTATATCGAGTAAACCATTTTGTGATTAGAAGGGCTCGTGCTCCTAATGCTTATTTCAGAGCTCATCTCTACATACTCAATGCCACCCTACTGTTTTAGTGTGGACAGCAGGCAGCTTTCGTGCCTGGATGAAGGACAGTTGAAGTGCAGGAAAGATCCAGTTTTTTCCAGGGGAGCCTTCTTATCCTTCCTCTACCTTCGGTATCTTAGGGTTAGGGCACTGCAGGTAAGCATTAGCAGTGAACTATTGACTGAAACATCTCTCTTTACGTTGGTTTCCTATTGAGAAACCAACAGGCTAATCATGTTGATTGATGGGTTTTACTTATTGTACTATTGTACTTAATTTTTCAAATAATGAAATCGTAAACAAATTACAACTAATTATGTAATGGAAAATCTAAAAACATTGATTTCTTCATATTACTGCTTATTCATTTAAAGGTCACAGTGATTCATGATGCAATGCTGCCCAGAATAGACCTGTTTTGTATACCTAGTTTGAGAGCATCTGTGGTTCTTCTGGGCCACGCATGTGGTTTGCTGAGTGCATTCCATGTTCGCAGCGCTCCTGCTT
Organism: Gnathonemus echidnorhynchus; assembly: GCA_026776725.1. NCBI lineage: Eukaryota > Metazoa > Chordata > Actinopteri > Osteoglossiformes > Mormyridae > Gnathonemus > Gnathonemus echidnorhynchus. The sequence continues at coordinate 18,146,958 of JAODJU010000025.1, read as the reverse complement.
GGGAATGCTGAATTACCTTCGATCCGTGGAAAGGACGCTCGCTTATGACGCAGTAGTCCTCAGAGAGGAGCCTGGGAAACAGAGCAGCAATGTTGAGATGTCCGACCTCATGAGTGCCCCTAGAGGTGGTAGTGGCCTTGCGGGGGCGCTGGGTTCTCACCACTACCTCTACAGCACCCCCGCGGACTACACGGTGAGTCAGACGGATGCTAAGTTGATAGTTTGATGCACATTTTCACCCATGTTAGCAGTCAGTAGCTAACACCAGGCATGGACTGGCCACCGGGAAGCTCAGGAATTTTCCCAGTGGGCGGGGCTTGTGAGGGGCAGTCTTTCTTCCCCAACCCTGGAATTATTTAGCCTAAATACCAGAGGTCGAGCTCGGTGAATTTTCAGGTCGATCACAGGAGATGGTTAACGGAAAATGCTTGGCGAATTTTTAAAAAATATGTACCAGAGCCCCCCCACCCCGCTGATGGTTGGCAGCAAGATATATCAACAGCACGCCCCCCACCTTGCCTTTTGTTGCCAGTCCAGGCCCTGGCTAATGTTGTACACTTGCATGCTTTCTTCTCTCCTGGTCCATACCAGGATGTGCCAAGAAGACTTGTCTCCATTATCTTTGATATCATGGGGTATGATGATCCCATGCATCTTGGTTTCTTATCTTCTGCATACCAGAATCCCCCAGTGCCAGTGACCTCCTGCAGCCATTCTGAGTTTTGCATTCTCTGATTGGTTCAATGCCATCAAAATCGGGTTTATTGCCTAAATATGCTCACACCCAAGGAATTCGTCTACGGTTGTCAGTGGTTCTCCAGAGTACTTACACACCAGCTTGGCATACATACAGTAAATATATACATAGTTAAAGCAAGACAATGTCACAAACAGTACAGTTGATTTATACATTGTACTTGCGTGTTTGATAACTGTACAAAAGGTGCAAGCATGCATGTCGGTGCAAGGAATGTTGGAATAAATACTATGTTGGAATAAATACTATGGGGTCTTACGGGATATATTTTTGGATTGCACTGTTTTTATATTTTCCTGTATGGTAGAGTGGATTTTGGTAAATATTGTAAAAGTAAAGTAATAGACCCTTAAGTACACAGATTTGACTTTCTTCAGGTTGTTCTTCGTCCAGTGGGACCTATGTCTCCAACAGACTGTAAACACTCTGCTCATGGATTCTGGTTCCAGTGGAAAACCACATAAAACCAGTTTACTTCAGCCACATTCATTCTTGTTGGCCTTGATATTGAGGGGGGAGAGGGTTTGGTAGAAAGTTAGCATGCTTATTTTGAAAGTAGCAGGATAATTATGTTTACGTATGGAAATTCAAAGCTTAAACACCACCCTTTTCATGTAAATTTTATGTATCCTTCCATACAGACTATTGCTGATTTATTTTTTGGCGGGGCGAGTCTGTGGTTTCTTAAATTACAATGTTAATCAGTGTTATTTTTCAATATTTCCATAGAATATTTAATGATGCAACATGGCATATATTTTGTGAAGCTCATGGTTCGAATGTAGAACTTTGCAAATATATCGGCTTAATATGCCAAGGGTTTGGCTCTTGTAGGTCCATTGCACTGAAGTCATGGATGTTCCCGATGTGGAGAACCTGCATGACTTTTATAGCTCTGAGGAGGAGATCCTCCACACCCAGGACCATTGTGGACTGTATATTGTCTATGACGTGGCTTTGAATGATCTGAGACAACTGGAAAATACTGTGGTTCTGGTGGCCTCACACTATATCCAGAACAGAGGTGAGTACACCACCTGGTAGACCCATGAAGTAAAACGGCAGGATTAATATCAAATCTCATTTTAATTTTGGCAAATGTGTTGAATGAATGAAAAAAATGCATTGTTTCTTATTAGGTAATACTTAGCATGTAAGTACTTCTAAATGAATTTCAAAAGCAAATATTTCTATCCATATACCTCAATTTCCTTTTACTGGCTGTTATATTTTTGAGTCATTTTCAAATCCATTTAATGTTGTTTTTTTTTTGTGTGTGTGCGGCATTTCAAGCAGCAAATTCTTCAGCCCCGCAGCCGTGTGACCTTCTGTCTTGGGCTCAGGCAGATGTGGATCGACTGGCAGTTCTGCAGGACCTGTGGAAGTGTGAAGCTGACTTTCTTAGGAGCAAGATTCACGTAGGTGTGCCTGCTGTACGAGCAGAACGCGAATGCTCTTCCGCTATCATGGTGACTCTGCTCCCTTCGTGTCAGCAGCTTATGGACTGCTACCTTGAGGCCTACCAGCATGTGGTAGATCCAGAAGAGAGGGTCAAGCTGGCTCAGGTCATCACAGACATCATGCACAGGAGGCCACAGATGGATCTGGATGATGGGTATTTTGTTAAGACATACAGGGCGGAGTTGGCTTGCCTACAGAGCCATCAGGAACTCATCAAAGCGGTCCTCAACTGCCAGGTACTACAGGAAATGTTCTGATGGGTGGAACAGAGCTCATTAATCCACCACGTTGATTATGCTGTTAGCATCAGTCTTTAACAGGAAATGCGGCGAAGAATTAGAACTAATATCGACTAATGAGTTCTAGAAAAGAGGGTCATGATTTTAATACAGACCAAACAAGTGTTGGTGTTCTCTTAAGGATGCCAAGTCAAGATGCATTTCAATAAACAAAACAGCCCAATCTTAGTCTTGTTGTCACCTTAAAAAATCACCCAAAACTGGATTTTCGCACTGCATACCAAGACTGTTTTTGCGATGTCAGATAGATGAGTGTCGTCAGTATCTTCAGCGGATATGGAGGGATGGTCAGAATGGGACATGGCTTGAGCACGGCCTGCCTCTGAACTACATCCCTAAGCAACTGGTCTCCATCAGCAACAGCAGGTGAGTCTTAATCGCTAATCAGCATGGCCAGTGGGCGTATACAGTTATCGCACAAAGTCTTAGGACGCTTGCTTAATTCTGTAAAAATGTTGCTAATTTATTTGCTTCATAACAGACGTCCATTGGCATGCAGGGTTTAACATATCCGCACATATCTTCCGCCCAGACAGTATCTTTTTATTAAGCTTCAAAAATTTTTTGACTGACTCATTCAGTCCTGTTCTTGCCATTTCGCTATTAATTGCAATTGTAGCCACTGGCTCCCAAAGGGATACTAAACACAAAAGGTTTCACATGTTATGTTATTGTAAATGTGTTACTAATTTAAAATCACCCAGTGATGCTTGTTAGAACAGCTCTTTCAGAACTATAATTTGGGTCTCAATTTATTACTACTAATAAACAAATGAATAAAGCATATAATTTTTGTTATAAAACCAATAAATTTACAACATTTTTACAGAATTAAGCAAGCGCCCCTAGCTCTCACATCTACCCTGGGGTCATATTGACCCCAAGGGCACATGTCAGGTGACTTCCCATAGTAACATAGTTATTGTAGGAGCTTGTAAGAGCTAGACATCCCTAGACTCTAACTGGATACTTTGCTTTAGATATAGCGATAGTCGTGTTAAGTGTTCGAGTGTGTGCGTGTTACAGCTCTGCCTTAAAGAGCGTCTTCCTGCTGGAGTTTCACCCCTCCCTCTGCCTGGCGACCCACGTGTTCCAGACCCTGAAGCAGCTCTGCACAGACATCAGCCAGTTAGACAGGAGCCCGAGCGTCCACGAGAAGCTGGCCCTGGAGCTGCAGGTGCTGCGGCGGGCCCTGCAGCGATGGGACGCCCGTCTCCCTGCGGGGGCCTCGTACAGCCCTCAGATCCAGCGAGATGTGGGTCTGCTCTCAGTCTAAATATTTCATGCGAAATGCCGTTTGATTTGTACAGATATCTACTCCTTGAGGGATATCATTAAAGTTTCATTGTCGGTTAATATTAGTGGAAGAAAGTACAGCTATATAAATTCAATAGAAATGTAAAGAAAATCCAAGTTGGAATTGCACGATGGTGCAGTGGTTAGCACTGTTGCCTCACACCTCTGGGACCAGAGTTTGGCTCCATGTGTGGAGTTTGCATGTTCTTCCTCTGTTGTCATGAGGTTTCCTCTGGGTACTCTGGTTTCCTTCCACAGTCCAAGGGTATACTAAGGTGAATTGGGTTTACCAAATTGTGAATGGTGTGTGAGTGTGCCCCGTGATGGGTTAGTGCCCGATCCTTGGCTGTACTCTGTCTTGCGCCCGTAGCCTCTGGGATGGGCTCTGGACCCCCCATGACCCTGAATAGGACAAGCGGTTACAGAAAAGGCGTGGTATTACTCATTTCTGTATGGCACTGTCTTGTCTTCCCTTGATACTCTACCCTGCAATAAAAAAAATAACTGCATTTCATCTTCCTTGAAGTTAAAAAAATTACCGAATTGCACAACATCACTGTCTGGTTAATGAAGACTTGTCAGTTGATATGACAGATGCGACCCTGTCTTGTCAGTTATTTTCAGATGTGTTTTTTGAGGACCCGTTCTTCGTCAGAGACGTGGGGCTGTCGGTCGTGGAGTCAGTCGGTAGAGAGGAAAAGAGCAGCAAGGAGAGGCAGGTCTTCGTGGTGGAGACCTTCGGCAAACTGCTGGAGCTCGCTACACTCAGGCATCGGCTGATCGAGTCTGCCACTGAGACCGCCAGTCTGTCGCAGTTAAGCTCTGCCAATGACCTCGTCTTCAGAGACATCTAAGTGAAATGAATGTTAAATGTATTGTCAAAGTTGCAGCCTTTGAGTGATTTTTCCTGTAGTAGATAAAATAAAACCCATAGCGGAAGGCATCCCCCTGTCAGTAACTGACTGGTTTGATCCACTCAGGGCCAGCTTTGTTCTTCCTGGAACCCCACTGCAAAACTCGCCTTGGGGCCTCCCTTCAGATGTTTCGAAAACTAAAATAAATAAATTATAAATAAATAGCTAGCGAATAGAGCCAGAAGATCGTAGCTAGCTAACTGGTTATCAGAACATGCTGCTTCAGCGTATCCTAAATAAGTGTAGTGACTGTTTGTGGCCAAATCTTGGGGTCCCCGCATAAATGTGAGGTTTGACTGGCGGCAGACGCTGCCACTGGATCCAATTTCTCTCTGCCTTCTTCTGATGGTTCCTGCTCGGTTAAACCTTGGCGATGACTGTCAACATCTCTAATCCCCCTTAGCTCCTGCCCCTGCTTTTTATTTTCCCTCCTCAACACACCTGAAACACTGTCTCGATTCCCCAAGGTTATACGAGAGGCTCGCTCTCCTAATGGGCTTTGGGAAGTTCCATCTGTACATGCGGCCCGTGCCGTTCGAGACAGCGGCCCTCAGGGAGAAGCCGGAGAAAGTGCCCGAATCTGTAACAGCCCCCCCGCAGGATGACAGCAGTGTTGACAGGTGCAGAATCTGCCCCCCCCCTCTCCAGCCTCCAGGCATCATTATGAACGCATGCATCTGATTGGTCTAAATCCAAATACAGTTAAGCTTTAATTAAACCATGTCCATCAAAGAACATGACTAGGGATTTTATTTGTCACTGCCTTCAATATTTACTGCAGTGTCCCCTATCTTCTGCAGATTAAATTCTGTTTGTATCTCCTGCTTGTTGGATAGGAGACTGGATTTAGGAATATCAATGTATTTACAGATATATTCCATCCAGCCTGGTTCTGGCAGTCCAGGAAGTTGATGAGAATCACATTGGGAAATTCAGCTTCTACACAGAAGAAGCAGTGGTCCATGTAATCTAATCCAATACACTAAACACAGTAGTGCAGTAGTATTTCTATGTGTTTGTTTTATAAAACTGAAATATTATCTGTTTGGTCATGAGGAATTTCTCCTTCACTATTGCCTATAGGTATAACATTGATTGTGTTGTTAAAGCACCCTTATCCACCTTATGTGAGTGGGCCTGCCTTGTTCGTTGTTTTTCCAAGTTTTGTTTTGGCTTGTTTATCTTTCCTGTGCTTATATATAAACTGAGCATGTTGTAGAATTCAGCCCCTCAGGGCAACCAAGAATGTACTAACACTGCACCATCACTCCGCTCTGGCTAACATCACCAGCTCATGAGCAGTTCAGGGATAGAGAACCTACAGGTGGCCCTGGCCTGTCAGGTGACTCAGAAGAATGCCCTGATTAGTGCGGTGAAGCTGGCCTGCCTCTGTGATTGGGCGCAAAGCACTGTGGGGGCAAAAGAGAGGGTAACCTGACTACCTTATATACTTAGTAGACCTTGTGATGTGTGAACTTTTGAAGACATCAATGTGTTGTCTAGGAGGATACCTCCACTACAGAAGTGGAAACTTCCGGAAGGGGAGAGGCAAAAGTGGGCCTAGAATCCAGAAGCCAGCATAAGACCAGACGAGATTTAGGTACCATGCAGAGGTGAGCTATGATTGATGTTCTGCACATGAACGAGAAACGCCATCCGTACTGGGTTTCTTATAGGGGATGTTTGTAGAAGGATGGGTGTACAGCGAGATATGTACTGTACCTTGCAATCGTATACTTTCTATTTCCAGACTTGCTGAATCATTTGTATCAATCCAGTTAGAGAAAACAGTCCTGCGAGACAAGATGCTCGATGTCTTTCTGAGGAATAAGGAGGTCATGGGATCTATTACGAGAAACCTTGTGAGTTCCTCCATGCAGCCATGTTCCATTGCTCTGGTTTTCGACCTTCTTCCACCACCGTTACTGAACTGATCTCTCCTGCTGCAGGATGAAGTGGCCAAGCTCAAAAGGAGACTAATTCTGGAATTCTGTCAGAGGTGTGTCTGGAAGTTCCTCAATGGCCCACAAAAAAAAAACACAATTATCTCAGAAAGGAGACATACCTGTGTTCCAGGAGGAAAGGTTGTCTGAAATCCAGACATTTATGGTTATATTTGCTTACACTGCAGTTTTAAAATTTACAAGCACTAGCGCTGGAAGAGCTGAATAGCACCGAACGAGCGCCGCTTAAATATTTTGCTATGAAGTTTTTGTTAGTCATTAAATACAGCCTTGAAGTTGTACTACTTTTAGCTGACACTTAAAATTTCCTTCTCAGCTTGGAGTTTTAAGGTAACTTGCTTCAAAGCTTTTGGGTCACAGATTTCAAACCTGGCATCTCCTGCAAAGTTAATCTGCTGCTTTTCTTTGAGTCTGTAAGCCTAACAGGCAGCGATGTGCACACCCAGGTTCAGTATGCGGATGTCTCAGAGCTGCGTGAGGGGACAGATTGTGGGCCTCTACCACAGCCTGAACGCAATACTCATTGACCTTCCAACCATCCATCAGTCTTACTTTACTGTGGGACGAGCCAATGAGGTGAAGAGCGACCGAGATTCAGAGCATGGGGTTCAGTCTGATGTCAGGTGGGTGCCTTGGGGTCTGTGGCATATTAAACTGCGGTACATATGTGCTGCCCTACTGTGTAGTACCCAGAATGAGGATGCTGCAGGCTGAGAAACATTAGGATGATGGAATTCATCGCAATGAACCCCCTTTGTTTGGACCAATTTTTTCTGGACCCAGACCCAGACGCGTACTCTCTGAAGACGGAAAGAGACTTCTCAACCTGTGGTACATCCCCGACTTCTCCGAGGTCTTGACTATGTTTAAATCCATGGATGATGTGGTAAGAGTTAAAATATTTATACTGGTTTGTACTTGGGACCATGCAGGTAACTTATTACAGTAAAGAACAGACCAGAGTTTATGCAGTGGCCAGCGATTGGTAACCCATCCATACACGGACAACTGGGTCCGTGGCAAGACTCGTCTGTGTCTGTGGCAAAATGTCCGTCAGAATTCATTCTGATGATGAGCCCTGGTTGTGTCAAATGTATGCATTTTATATTTGCAGTACAACATTTAAAAGTATTATTTGAAATAATTTTTTGGCAGATTTTTTTTTTCGTTTTGCTTGCAGGTTTTGAGTTTTTGTTTGTAGTTAGCGATGAAAAAACGTCTTATAGGTGGGGTGATAAAATGCTGAGGGTTAGCGATCCCGCTCCATTAGCGTACACTGCGAGCCCCCGATTTGTCTCTCAGCTTGCCGCCAAGGCTCTCCAACTCAACCTGGACATGGTGTCAGCGCTTCATGACATCGTCACCTACCTGGTCGGCTTTGCGCACCTGGGGGGTCTCTCCGTGGGGGTCTCCGGCGGGAGGAGACATGCACCGCTTGCTGCTGACTGGGGGGGTGCCGAGGGCATCGGTGAGCATCTGCACCGACAACATACTCAAACACAAACCGGGGGGGGGGGCATTCTTATGTCTTAAAAGGAGGTGCTTAAATGATTATTCATATTTATTCAACAAAAATCCATAATGAGCGAATTAGCAGGTTTGTTTGTGTGATTAGTTGGGTGCAGCTTAATCAGTGTATTTAATGAAGAGCTCAGTGGCAACAGAAATGGACTCAGGCAGTGGGTGGTGAGGCCCAGGTTTCCGAACAAAGGCGGCCGCTGTGGGTGTCCTGTACGACCTTGGTGCTGTACGGACCCCCCTCCCCCAGCCCCGGGCCATTCCTCTAACCGCTCCTCCGTGATGTTTTTAAGGGGCGGAGCTGGCTGACCTCCAGGGGCGGATCGGCGCGCTCCCTGACCCCCGCTGCCCGCGGGCCGTAGCCCGGCTTCTCCGCCTCCGTCGCGAGCTCCTCTTCCTGCAGTTCGACACGGCTGTCCGTCACTGCATCAGGCGAGTGGGCGGACAGACGAAGCCCCTGTGAATGACTGAAAGGCCAAAACGTAGCTAAAATGTTCAGTCTGTATGACAGTCTTCCATAAATAGTATCCATAAATACTGACCAAACACTATTTGAATCCCTAGGATGGACTGCAGCCCCACTGTAAAATAATGTTTCTAAAACCATTTAGTAATGCTCTATTTTTGTATACTGTTTATACNNNNGCTCAGCAAATTAAATTGTGAGAGACCTGGACCATAGTGTCCCCAATTTCTTCAGTAGGCTGAGTCCCCCTAAGGGTCAAATCCTAGAATCACCCCTGTCCAAATCCATCTAGTGATTTATTGATTATCTGATTTATAAAGTCCTTGATTTCCTGTATGGGAGTGTAGTGCTGTCTGGGAGGGGAAGCCTGAGACCAGGATTGAGAACCAGTTCTACTCATTGTGTATTTTTATACAGGGTTTTTCTAGCACAAAAGCAGTTATATTATATGTCATTGTATCTCCTTTTGCTAAATAAGAGAGGCTCTCCTTTCCTCTGGGAACTGTGCGGACTGTCAGACAGTCACAGACAACATGGGCCACGCCCTTTCCGCGCTGAGTGACAGCGTGAGTGACAGTGCGTGCGGCTCGCAGCTGCGTGTGCCCCGGGCTCTGGAGCCCCACTGCATGCAGGTCCGTATCTTACAGGCCCTCCGCTGTTTGAATGTAGTACTGCAACAGTAGTTCATGGAAATACATGGAAAAGCCTATAGCCATCACAGTAACTGGATGTGCATAGCTGGTAAATTAAGTTGGGGGGCAGTGTTTGACTCAGTGGGTTAGGGTGCTGTTTTTGTGATCAGTAGTGTGCTGGTTCAAATCCTAGAGTTAGCAGAGTGATTTAACCTTGGGGCCCCTGAGCAAGGCCCTTAACCCCCAACAGCTTCAGGAACAGTCTGACCCCGATTTATCAAAAAAAAAAAAAAAAAGAATGTTGCTTTGAATAAATGTACCTGCTAAATAAATAAAAACGTGAAGTGTGATGGTTAATTGTACTGTACACTATATAAAAGGAGACAGAACTCAATATATACTGTCGGGCGGGGTGGGGGGGGGCAGTGTTTCTTTTCTGTGAAAAGGCTCCAATCAGAATTGGGGAAACCTTCTGGAGGCATCATTTTTGTGACTACAGCATGCAGTTTAAGTTGCTGAAAAGGCACCTCCGGCCTTGGGCCTAATCTCTAAATCTGCCGGCTTTTGGTCCGAGCGTGAAGGAGCTGACAGACGTGCTGGACTTTGTGCTCTCGCCGCACAGGCTGAAAGACTGTACCCCTGGAGGGGCTTTATTGGACGACACGGCCTGTTCCCAGTGACCATCTGTGACATCAGTCCCATTGAGCAGAGCATGCAGGTAGCCTGGCCCGGTCCCCTGATGGCAGGCTCTGGCAGCTTATCTGTAGCCTCGAGCCATTTTTTAGAATTATATTCCTCCTTTCCCCCCAAGAATACACGTAATCATTTTCAGGATAGTACACTCTTGAATAAAACGCACGTAACACGGGGGCTATAAATAACACAGCCTCTACACTTTAAATGAATAGTACTATATTGTCTAAGACTTACTCATTTTCACTGTGCTGTTGGACCTCTTATGTAAAGTAAGTGTTTTTTTTTTTTTTTTTTTAATAGCATGAGCTGATAACCAGTAATACCGGTTAGACAGTCTGTCAAGCTCAGCATAAACTCAACCATTTATAAGCAATCTTTATCTTTTCACGAATTTAGTTCTGCTTAACAAAAGCACCTTTCAAATGAATTGTGTTCACATACAGCTTTGCCTTAATGTTTTTTGTTGTGATATATTTCCATTCCCTGCTGATCATTAACAGCTCTGTCCAGCACTTACTAACAGGGCAAGGCTATATAACAGGGAGGGTAGCTTTTCTGCATTTTCTCCAGCAAGAGAGCTTCTACTCATAAATTTTTGAGGAGACATTACTGGTGCTTTATCAGCAGGTCTCCTCTCGATGCTGATCCGTTCGTGGAAGCTTAATATCGGTTCGAGCCCCGATGACCAATAAAATTTCTCGATCTTGATAAGTGAGCCGGCGAGAAACGGTCCCGCTGTGACCCTGCTGGTGTTTATGGGCCGCTTTCGTGTGCCGGTCTTGCTGCCCTTTGCATACCCTCGTTTCCCTCACAGCTGTGCCTGAGCGGCCTGAGCGACCGCGGCCGGACGGTCGCCAATGGCGAGATGCTGGCCGTGACCCTTCTGCTAGAGGACGTCTTAAGCAGCGGGCAAGCGGTCGCCCCGTTTTGCGTGGAAAGCGGCTCGGAGGATCATCCCCATAGTGAGGTGGGGGGGGGGGGGGGCTTTCGTTTCCCCATAACGTGACACAAGCTTTTTAGCCAGTAAATCTAACAAATAATAATGTGAGAAAACATTCCACTGTTTTCATATTCATATATCACCTTTAAAGTATTCCCTTTGCATTTTTTTATGATTCGGTTACACTTCTAACATTAAAAAATGTGTTAAATGTCAGCAAATGAAACTGCACTGTTAGCGGTGTTTAGTATATTATTCCAGGCAGTGTTTTCTAACATTGCAAACTGTAATTAAATTTAATAATTCAATTAAATGTGTTCTGCAGTGTTAGTTATCTGCCACCTAGTAAAGCATAATGACAACAATGAAAATTGAGCAGAACCTTGGCATTTCCATACTGTTATGCTTTTCCAATTACCCACAATTCCCGTGACCTAAAGCAGGGCAGCATTTCTGTGCTACACGCACGTTACAGGAAACTGAAGGCTGCACTAACCAGGAGCATGACATGGGAACGGAGTCTGTGGGCATCTCCTCGGGCCCCCGGCCGGACCCTCTGCAGGATTACAAGACGAAGAAGGCCTTCCTAGTGCTTTGGAAGCAGCTGGAGAGCTTCAAAGAGGACTGGGGTCGGCGCCAGCTGAGCGTGGAGCAAATCAACACCACCAGCCTGTACAGGAAATACTCCAGCCTCTATAGGTCAGATGTTATAGCTCAGCGTTTGTGTTCGCCTGTCATACACTGTGAGAAATCCTTGGCTAAACATCTCCAAATAATGTCATATAAAATTAACAGACATGTTGGGGGTGGTGTGTATCTCAGTGGGTTAGGAGGCTCTGTGATCTCCCAGGAACAGAGTGATGTCACCAGCGAGCTCCTGAGCAAGACGCTTAGCCCAGTTGTATGTTGCTTTGGATAAAGGCGTCTGTTAAATAAATTAGAAAATACATATATTTATGTACAATATGGAGTTACTGGTTAAAGTGGCACATTCATCACATGGTATCAAGAAGGTTGGGAAATTTCTCTGTGAGCCCGTTGGTGGCAAAATATTCCAAGGAGGACTCGCCCCCCCCCACCCCCTCATCAGCATCAAAATGCAACAAGGTCCCCATCCTGCTGCTCAGTCGGTGAAAATATATATCAAGGGAGACCCCCCTCCCTTGTTCAGCATCCAAATACACCAAGGCCCCCAAATCCCACCTATTGACGACAATATATTGCCGGTCCGCCCCTGCCGGTAATGCTTACCTTAATATTGTAAAGTAAAATTACTGTAGGATGGTCCTCCCACGTAGGAGATCTTTGTAAGTCTCCTGTCCTGCTCTTACACGTTTATTTGGCTTCTCCTCCTGACTTTCCCTGACAGTAACAACCACAAAGTAGACTTCACACTACTTTGCCAGACCTCCAGCAAACATGTTCTGTTAATTGTTCTCGTCCCGCAGAGAGGAAATTCTGTACCCCAGCATGAGGACCCTGCTCCGGCAGCTGGGCAGCGAGGAGGAGTATGGGAGCGTGTGGGCGGAGGTCCAGCCCGTCCCGCTCCCCACCGGAGCCTCCGAGGTGGACATCAAAACGCAGCAGGTAAAGCGATGGGGAAAAGTCACTTTCCTGAGCAGTTTGCCAAACCCTATTTTGGGTGGCAGAACAAAATATTTGTAGATGGTGTGAAATGTACAAAGATGACATAATCTAATCTGAGTCGGTGTGTGGCACAGTGGGTTAGGACTCTGTGTTCTGATCAAATGTTTGTTGTTCAAATTCCATGTCTGGAGAAGCGATGCCACTATTGGGTCCTAAATCAAGGCCCTTAACCTCCAGTTGCTTCAGGAACACTGGCTGACCCAGCACTCTGAGCCATAGTTGGAGAAATGTGTTCGTTAAATGAAAATAAGTCTATTCCTGTAGTTTGGAAAGAAGCAGCATCAGACTGCAACGTATACAGGGGTGGTGTCCCAGCTGAAAGCTGATTGGCCCCCAGAGCACCCCTTCCCTGTCAGTCAATGATTCAAAACATATCATTGGCTAATAATAAGATTGGCTCCCTTATGCCGCCCCCTATAAAATCCTATAATCACCCTTAAACTTATTTACCATGATACCTTAAAAAGGTCCCGATAACATTAACGTAGGTTTAAACATCACAGCGATCTGATCACTGTGCTCTTCAGGCACGTACCGCTTTGTGTTTATGGATCTTTGTGATTTCACTGCGGTGTTATCCCTGTGTTACGACAGCTTGGCAGGTTGCTGGAGTGCAAAGAGTGCGGCCTGATTGCTGCAGCGCAGAGCAGAATTGGCAGGGAGCTGACCCTGGTCATCTCCGAGCGAGGGCACCTCAGCGGGGGGCTTCCTACTGGTATTCAGTACAAACACACATAAAGGCCTTTTTACTGGCTGTGTAGATGTGGGCCTCAGCTCTCTTGGGGGGGCATTTTGCATTTTCTCTTTGTTTGGGTGGATCTCCTAAAGGGACACTACCTTTGGGTCCTCTTGCATCTTCTCAGATCAATTCTTTTTTTGTTTACTGCATTAATGCCCCCCAGGTCCAGATGGTCACTTTATTTATTGTTCATAGCTACTTTTTGCTGTAGCGTTCAATCGTTTTTCTTCTATTTCCTCGGGTTGTTTTTTGTACCTTAAAATATCCCCCGTATGCATCGCATCACTGCACTTAGTCCTGTATTTTACCTGCATGTATTGTCCCTGTAGTCTTATGCTTAACCCCTTGTTGTGCAGAGTCCTCCTCTTTGGCCTTAAGGTCACGAACCCCCATTAACCTCTCTCTGTCTGTATCTTGCACTGTGGACCTGGGAGTTTGTTATCACCTGTCACTGAACTCCTCTGTTATGGCAATAAAGCCCCACTTGACTTGCGATTATTTTCACATTGAACAAACCATGATGCCACAGTGATTAGCACTGATGCCTCGCACTTCTGGTACCAGGGTTTGGGTCCCCGCCATGGCGGCACGTGTGGAGTTTGCATGTTCCCCCCGCAGTCCAAAAACATGCTGAGTCTAATTGGCTGCAGGTGTGCATGTGTGAGTGAATGGTGCATGAGTGAATGGTGTGTGAGTGAATGGTGCATGAGTGAATGGTGCGTGAGTGAATGGTGCGTGAGTGTGCCATGCGATGGGTTGGCGGCCCATCCTGGGCTGTTCCCCGCCTTTGCTCATAGGGTCAGGACCCCTCTTGACCCCGAATAGGATAAACAGTTGTGAACACACGTCCACAAGTGAGTTTTACATTTTCAAAAAAACAAACAAAAAAAAAAAAACCCATAAAATTATAGCCTGCTTATTTTTAAAACACGCGTTTGCCAACCATGGTCTACCTGTGCCCCATTAATTTCCGCCCATACCTGTACCCGTACCGCAAAGTTAATTTTAGGATATTTTTCACCCGGTTCCATCGAAAGTTGTGGATTACCTGTCAGGTACCCATTGAGTACCCAAACCCATGCAGGATTCCAGTCTACATGTAGAATTAAGGTGCTTCAGTACTACATACAAGGGTTTTTGTACATAATCCAGTTTTGTATAAACAAGTAAACTGTAGCACAAATGCTTTATCTAAGCCAGCTATCTGTCTGGTTTTCTTCTAACTAGACTTATGGAAAAGACCTTCTATGAAGCAGTGTTTCTCTCCTGAACGGCCACAGATAGTGGAAAACTTCATGCAGCAGCTCATGGACGGCTGTGAGGAGACTGAGGGGAAGGTAAATCTTCTTGGACCATGTAATGTGCCTACAGAGTCAGGCGAGGGAATTCCTTAGTGGTTCCCAGATCAAAAATGCACACAGACCAGATAAAATGTTCTTCAGCTCACGCTTGCCAAGACCCATCTGCAAGAGTGCCTCACGGCTCTGGGGTGTGCCGTCATGGGACGGGAACGCAGTAATTTCCAGGCCTACTCTCTGTTCTATGAAAACCTGCTGCAGCACGTGACTCAGACGCTGTTCCAGAGAGAACAGGTACAAACACATGGGTCTGGTAAGGAGAGGCATTAAGGCTACTCTAATATGCCATTAGATATTTGGACATTATTATTGCTAATGATGATAATCTTTCCACTAGAACATTTTCGTTGAATTTAATTGAAACAACTCAATAACCATATATGATCTTTGAGGGATCTTTAACTGTGGCCCTTGGTTGCCCATATTTACCATAATTATGATAATTCCAGGATTTGAAAGTATCTGAGGATCTGCAGAAACATCAGAAGACCTCTGAGCAGGTGTGGTTCATAATGACCGAGTTTCATGGACGATTCCCGCGAAGTTAATACTTTAATTGTAATCCTTCTGAATGTGTGACACACCCACAGAAGCACAGTGGGGAGGAATCCAGGCCGTACAGCTTAAGGTGTCTATTGTATGTCCTCTTGCAGGGCCTCCCTTTGTCCCGGTTTGCTGAGTTCACACGCAGGACAATGCTGGAGATGACAGCATTGCGAGCACGGCTGGCCAGGGCGGAACAAGACAGCGCAGGGCAGCTGGACTCCCAGCACCGCCGCCGCTACGACGCACTTGTCCAACATCTCATCTCCTGCTGCTGTCAATTAAAGGTGAGGAATCCCATCCTGTCTGTCTCCCAATGTCAAGTTAATTAGCTTGTCTGAAGTCTTACTTGGCCACGGTGTGTGTTGAACAATGCTCAATGTTTGACCAAAGATTGTTCAAGAGTAAATTTATGGTCAAACAATACAAAAGCTGGTTGATCGTTAAGCTGAAATCCTCAAACTGGGTGACTAGTGGATTGACTTGAGATCAACTAACCTTTGTTGCTTCTGATGAACAGTCAAGGTTGGATGAGTGTCACGTGAGGACGGACCGAGATGTGACTCAGCTGGTCACCAGAGTCCGGAGGGAAGGTGTGGAGAGCATCAACAAGCTGAAAAGGAAGCCAGGCACCACAGAAGATGACGGGGCTCTGCAGACTGCTTTGAAAGTGGTAAGGAGCTTGGCCCATCTAGCAAACCTTCAAATATGATCATTTCAGAGCTTCACATCGTGATGGACCAACAGACAGCATGGCACTTAGAACCACGGTGGAAAGATAGCTGGCTCAATTCTCAAGGGAGAATAATTGTGTGGCACTTCAATGGGTCGGGCATTAGTCATCTGAACCTAAACATCAACGTTAATAATCAGCGTGATCGACACCTGTTCCCCGGACAGCATGAAGAGCAGCAGGACACGTGGGAAGAAAATGGCCACCTGGCAGGCCTGCTCTGCAAGCTGAAGGCCCTGCACCGGTGGAGACAGATGGCCGTCCAGGGAAAGCTGCAGCGGCAGTTACACCAGTACCAGCAGGTCAGTGGGATGGAGGGAATGGACTCAGTCAGAGGCCTGTGCTGATCTACCATCCCCAAGTGTAAGGAGGTATACACTGACTCCGGGGAAAGGCTCTGCGGGCCTGTATTAAACAAACTACTTACTATAAGTTTAATGGACAAATACTTTGCAATGCTTATTAAATGTTGGTGCATTGCACAGATAGAAGGCATATCACAGGTGTGGCGTGCTTTCATTGCACTGTGTGGTGCTTGAACATTTTCTGAAAACAGTGAATACAAAATCGTACCATAGTAAAACCGCACTGCAGTGCAGGTGGCTGCTGCTGATTTAGGGCCCCGTGTGGTTCTGGCCCACCTCCCTGTGCAGGAAGCTCTGCTGTATCAGCGGGAGGGCCTGCAGGTGAAGGTGATGTCCGAAGAGGAAGTGACGCTGCTCAAACAGGAAGTGGAGGCCGTGAGGGCGGCCCTGGAGCAGGACCGCGAGGCGCACAGCGACACCACTGAGCAGCTGCACTCTCTGGTGATCACAGCACGGATACACTGTAGTTTGGCCTTTGAGTAATAACCTTTCAGCTTGAGTGATGAAGACAATGTTTTGGGCACTCACCTTAAATGACCTGAGCACGAAATCTTGACGGAGACAGATAAAGTCGACCCTGGTTAGCACAGACTTCAAAATATATGAAAGGACAAATTTATTTGTTGTCAGAGCAGCTTAAATCAGAACAATGAGAACATGTCTTTACAGGAAGATCAGTAGGCTTCAGGATGAAGTAGGCCATAGAGTTGACAATAGAGTAAGCAGTAGATCATGTAACAGCCCCAAGACACATCTAAACAAGCAAGATGAACTCAATAGCTGGATTATTTATATTTTATTTACATTGATTTTAATCTAGAATGGCATACATAACTATTGTGTATTAGCAATGTTTAGAAAAGATGTTGAGCATCTGAGATAAACAAACCCACACTGACAGCATTTACAGATGCTAGTTTGGCACGACTCGTGTGTCAGCAGGAGTGGCCCTTACAGCTTACTGTACCCACGTCCCTCATCGTCTGCAGAGGCAGCGACTGCAGGCCGCAGAGCAACAGTTGGCCCAGCAGGCACTGGGCCAGCGGCGCCTGGAGGGGGCACGTGTGCTGAACCTGGAGCGGCTGCAGCGGGACGTGGGCGACAAGCAGCAACAGCTGGAAGAGCTGGACGCACAGCTGCAGAGGAGCAGCCGGGCCAACCAGTTGCAGCAGCTGCGCAGCCAGAAGGAGATCAAACAGGTGGGGGCCACGGGACGGGGAGCTGAGATGTTATTGACAGGCAGTCATGCAAAGCGTGAGCTGAACATGTGGAATTCGGTCAGGAACTGGGGAAGGGGTCATTTTTAACCTTTAATCAAAGAAGGTATAAGTGCATTGATGCTACCTTTCATATCACCATAGTACCCCCACCCTATCTACCAAAGAAACTGGCTCTTCTTCTGGTATATATGAATCGCGCCAGGTAGGATGAGAGCCGTTACTATTCATATAGACAGGACTCTGCTGGCCCTTTAAGATGCCGGAGTTTTAGCTCAAGCCAGACCACGTGCGGGTGATTCAGCAGAGGCCGCTCTCCACACACAGCCCTCGCTCCCCCTGATTTTTAAGGTCAGGGCCCAGCTGCTGCAGGAGCGACGGCTGAAACTCGACGCCTTCCGCCGGGTGCAGGGGCTCCGGAACCAGCTCTCCGACACCGAGGCGGCGGTGAACAGAGGTGGCCCCCATTCAGGTACCAAAACGCAGCCAGCAGCGGGCACTGGAGACCTTCGCTAAATCTGACGTTAGCATGAATCGTCGTCTTCTGTTGAGGGGAATGTAACGCAGCGACTTTCCCCCGTGTGCATTCTTTTACCTGTAGTCGCAGTTGAACATTCTTCCTGTCTTTCTAAAGGACAGAATAGGACTCCTTTCTCCAGAACGACTCCCAGCACCCAATCCACTTCAGCAGGTCAGTATCCCCCGCCCACCCAGCTAGTGACTTGGTGCCTCCGTTACCTAGCAACGGCCAACACTGACCGCGTGGCCTGACGACCACCCATTTTAGGGTCAGTGGAGCACCTCGCACCAGCCACCCGCCCGACATCTCACTCCGTCCGGTGTGGCGCCCAAGGCCGGGCCGACGCAGACCCTGGACCAGACAACCTCACGGTCCTTCTGCAGAGACCTAAAACTGTGAGCTTCTACTGACCAGTGGAGGAAACTCACAGCTTATTGCCCTCTATCTATAAGGAAAAACTGCAACTCAGAATGTTTTATGTGTCATGTTTTAGTGTCAGACGCTGTTTGACTGTGTGTGTTTGTTCCAAAAAGCTAAAAATGATTTCAAAACCACCCCCAGGGTCCCAGTCGCTTACGGACACAGCCCCCAGTGGACCCATCCCCCACGCTCCACCGCATTGGCTCTTCCAAACTCCTCTCTCAGCCCAGGCTAAATAAGGGCTGTGGGAACAGATGGTGAGACCCGATCTGTTCCCAATGCCCACAACACGAGCCGCGTGTGGAAAAAGCAAAGCACCCTCCGCACGGCAACAGAGTCCCATCGATCCTCGGCTCAAACTCAACACGGTCAACGTTCAGCTGTATGTTACAGCTACTTCTAAAATGCCTGACTGTCACCTGCAGATCACAGCCCACAGCTTAAGGAACAGCAAACTCATTAAAGCCATCTATTGAATATTGTCTCTATTTAATGTAATCACAAAAGTAGATCCAACGGAGGAATGCTCAGAATTTCTGGAATATAAATCTAAAGAAAAACGTATCCTCAGATTAACTGGGACAAGCACACCCTCATAAATAAATCAAATGGTAGAGTTTAGTTCAACTTTTATCTGATTTACAGACATCAAAAATGTACAGGTTAAGTTCCACAAAGACTCCAAAGCATCTCCATCTTCCTTAGATGAGGGGCAGGGGATGATCGTCCACAGAGGGCATGGTGACCGTCAGGGGCACCAGGTGAACTCACATCCACGACTAAAAGCTTTGCTAACATGAGTGACGGCTGAGGTAGAGAGAAAATGACACATCTGCTGGCCTCTAATGGATGGGCTTCCTCACCAGCCTTAGACATGCTTAGTCAATTTGCTTCATATATTTTTTTAATTGAAGACTACTCTGTGTTCAAATGGGGGTAGTTATCAAGAAGTACAAATCTCTACAAAAATACATTGAAAAGGTCTTCATAGAAACAAGGACTTGTTTTGCGAAGGGCGACAGCTCAGGTATTTTGGTGAGTCACTAGAGAGCACCGAAGAGCTTCTTTCAGTTCTGCGGGGCCAGGCTGGTGGTGTAGAGGTAGGACACAGTACCTGCCTGTATCTGGAACGTCTGCCCCTGGATCTGGTGACTGGGGATCTGCTCCGTGGTCTGGCTGATGGAGATGGGCTGGGTGCTCTGGCCGCTGATGTGGATGGCCTGAGCCTGCTGCTCCCGGCCGATGGCCACCGACTGGGCCAGGGACTCGCGGGTCGCGGACAGCTGCGGGAGGGGCTGCTGCATCACGTGCAGGTGTTGCACCGGCCGCGGCGCCACGGGCAGTGGCTGGGGCGGCCCGTGATGAGCCTGCAGGTGCTCCATGGCCTCCCGGGTCAGGGTGATGACCTGCATCTGCTCGGGCTGGCCCTCCAGAACTCCGATGGCCTGGATCTGCTGGGCGGGCTCCCCGGAAGCGACCAGAGCCAGGTTCGGCACCTGCTGAGGGGGCTGCCCCAGAAGGGACCCCATGCCCTCAGAGGCCTCGCTCGTGATGATGCTGATGTCCTGCTCCTGCCCGGACACGAAGTTGATGTTGTCCACCTCGCTGGTGACCACCAGCTGGATCTCCTGCTCCCCCGAGGCAGGCAGCTGAAACTGCTGGAGCTGCAGGATGCTACGGACCTCCTCGGCCCCGGCGCCGACCACCTCGGTGGCTGCGGGTTCGGGGGCCTCAACCGGCTTCTCCTTGTTGTGGGTCTTGGTGTGAACCTTGAGGTTGTCCAAGCGGGCGTAGGACAGGCTGCAGAAAGGGCATGTGAAGGGCTTCTTTCCCGTGTGGGAAGCCACGTGACGCCTTCTTGCACTAGGATCTGAGAAGGACTTATTACAGATGCTGCACACATAAGGCTTTTCCCCCCTGTGGAGAGAGAGAGCACAAGGGGAGGGGTTCACAAGTTAAATATACTCCTCCTTCATTAAGCGAACGATGAATCGCAGCTTCCATCGTAAAAGTCCAGAATATAAATACAGGGGGTCCTCGGGTTACGCTAATGGCGTAAGCCGAAACATCTCAATTTTTTTTATTTAAAGTTTTTTTGGGAGTGAGCGTCGTAAACTCGAAACGTCGTAGCCCGAGGACCCCCTGTACGTCACATGACATTGTTTCGTGAAGCTGGACAGATGTTAACTTCTGCTCAAGGACCACTCACCTGTGGATCCTGATGTGGGTCTGCAAGGAACTCTTGGCTGTGAAGCACTTCCCACAAATCTCACAGGTGAAAGGCTTCTCCCCTGACAAAAAACAAGAACACAGGACGACACTGAGCTCAAGGAACCAGAAACACAAAGCACTGCTTCCAAAGACTAAACATAATTCACTGTTTTGCCCACATAAAAAGAAGCCAGTTTTTACTGTATTTCCACAGCACTGAACAGGCACATCTTACCAGTGTGTGTCCTCAAATGTTTCTTAAGTTGAGCCGCATCCATGAATTTATGATGGCAGTGCACACACTCTGGTAAAGGTTTACCTGCAAAACCAAAACAAAAGAGTTTACATCACACAAGACATCACCTGCCATCTCCATGACAACGCAGATGTGGAGTCTGATGGGCCCCGACCTGTGTGCACCCTGTAGTGGCTCTTCAGCTGCCTCCTCTGACTGTACGTCTTCCCACACTGATCGCAGCTGAATGATTTCTGCTCTGCAAAATCACAGAGCATTCAGTCACATGGGGGGGGGGGGGGTCACAGGGCATCGCATGGCCTCAACACACCAAACAGGCCGTTTCGTATTTTAACTAAAACTTCTGCTGAAGACCTAAAAACATTCTGTTCATTGCACACTGCGTCCTTCAACTTCATATGCTGAGACCCACAGCCCACAGAATCTTCTGGAAGCAAGCCGAATGAAGCATACGGCACCTGTGTGCAGGTTCATGTGCTCCAGCAAGGAGTGTTTGGTGGACAGGGCCTTGGAGCAGACGGTGCAGATGAAGGGCTTCTCCCCCGTGTGCATGCGCTGATGGACCAGCAGCGTGTGCTTCTGTGTGAATCCCTTTGAGCACACAAAACATCGGAAGGGCTTTTCGCCTGCATTTTCAGAACAAATACTGGGTCAAGACACTTACGTCTATCACAAGTAAAGCGATACACTGTAGGAGAGACACATCTGGTTTGCAATAACCTGACTGCACAAACAAAAGCAAACACTCTGGCCCTTTATGAGAGAAGAAGCTTACCTGTGTGAGTCCTTTGATGTATCTTTAAAAAGAGGTGGTTCTTGAAGACCTTCCCACAGTCCTCGCAGCGGGCCTCTGTGTTGGGGTATTTCCGCCTTCTCCCTCTTCTCCCGGGCTCTCCAGACTCTGATGAGTCGTCCCCAACGCGATACCCTCTTAACTTGGTCGGTGGCTTAATTTTGCGTTTACTGTATCGGCTGCGTCCCGCTCTGGGGTCATAGTCGGCATCTGTGTCTTGTGGAAACTCCATGCTGGCTTCCCGCTCCGCCACGTCTCCCTCGGCCTTCGCCTCCCCATTGTCCTTAGAGCCGAGAGCAGCCGGGTCACTCCTGTCGCCCTTTGGACTGGCTTGCGCTCCGGTGTTTAACTCAGGTCCTGGTGCCCCTGGCGTCTCCGGAACGGTCACATTTTTTCTTGGCCGACCCCTCTTGCGTTTGGGCTTTTCTGAGCCCGCTCCGGGGTCGCCAGTAGGCTTTGCAGAATCACAGGCTGGGACGATGCTCTGAGAATCGGCGTACGCCTTCACCAGGTCACTGACCTCGAGGAGCCGGGCCACAGCCAGGAGCTGCTCGGTCGCGTTCTCCTCCACAGACACACTGGCGCTGTAAATGAACTCCAGCACGGTGCCGAAGATCTGCGCGGCCATGCCATCCAGTTTGTATATGGACTGGCCGACGTGGCCCTCGGCGGTGAACATCAGGGAGAAATATTCACTGCTTGCAGCCAACAGAGCCTTGTGGGCCTTAAAGTGGACGTCTTCCACGATCAGCGTTATGTCACAAAGCAGCTCCTTCTTCCTCAGCTTATCGAATTTGTTCAAGATGGTGTCCTTGTGTGTTTTGGAGTGGATGGCCAAATGCGACGTGGAAGGGACGGCCATCCTACCATGCGAAGATGGGGATTCTTAAATATGTATAATCACCTACAAATACAGATTAGGTCAATCACAATGATGGGAAGAAAAAAAATACCACTGAACCCAATTACCCATGTGGTTCTGAGACCATGTATAAAATTGTAACTAAACACACAGCTTTGCGTTAGACAACATAAAAACATAAAGCCAAGTAAATTCATCACCCTAAGAGAATGAGGAAATTTTTATGGAATGTTCAACATCCCAGGCAGACTGAGAGGCCGCCGACTCACAATGAACATTGGTACAGCTAATCCACTCAGCTTCAGCTATCCTAATAAGAATGGCAAATCAACTAACGAAAACAAAACTGAGCAATTAATGATACCATCCTTAAATGACAAATTTACTGGTAGACATGCTTTAAAGTCTATAGTTACTCATTTCCTAGCTGCCACCATTTAAAAAATAAATCTACAGAACTAAAGGAAATCTATTTCTGTGCAGTGTCCATGGTGATTCAGGAGCTAATGCAGAAATACCAACATTTTCTGCCTTTCCTTTTCCACTCTTGGGTCCTCAGGGAACAGGCGACAACTGGTCCATGTAACAGGGGTTATTTTCTGCATATTTCTTGTGTAATTTGGGACTTGCCCCAAATTATTAAAAAGACACCTAGACTATCTAAGAGACATCTAAAGATGTATAAAATTGCCTCATTCAGTTTGGCTGTGCGCTCAGCACAATCATTCAAATTATACAGAAAGGTTCAGCGGTGGCTTATAGATCTTAGACACACAATATGATTGGGAAAGTGATCATATCCATTTTAGTGGTCAGATATTAATCAACTACATGCAGAACATATCAGAATAATTGACGCTATAGCACAAAACTAGGAAAGCACAAGCTATTATTTTGTTTCCAGTAACCCCTGCTTGGAAAATATGAAAGACAAGGCAAGGTAATTCTGTAATATCAAGCAAAGAACAGCCAAATTATTCATAACAAATGCTAAAATGTTGCTTATTTTTTTGCCCTTTCAGTAGGGTAAGGATGCGAGAAATGAGATGTATAAACCGAAAGTGGGTCAGCACTGTTGTCTTTCCCACACCACCTGCCTATGTACTTCTTTGGGTGGAATACTGCTGGATCTGACACCACAATATCCACGCCTAAAACTCCCACGCTCGGGGTCATTTACATAGCAGAGCTTCGTCATCTCCACATGCAACTTTATGCATACTTCTTCGCCTATTTAATGCAACAAAAATAAAACACTATGAAGCATACAACACAAGGTATCACCAATATGCATTCTGCCGATAGTAAAGGCTATGGTTAATTACTAACTAAACATTATATCGACGCAAAGTTCTGTGAAATTGTGTAAGCCAAATAAACGATAGTTTTAATCATTTTAAAAGTAACAATAGCCATGACTATTGTTTTATATGTGCCGGGTTTAACACAACTAGTCACCATGCTAAGCAATCTTATTTTTGGGCGTCATCGAGTTTATTTAGCCAAGAACTGTTAACCTGGCCAGTTGGGTAACATAGCTGCATGTTACCACAACAATAATTTTACTGCTAAACGGCTACGAGACTTATTAGTGAATTACTATTATTATTTACTATGGCAACATAATGATTAACTCGCTAAGATTTTTTCAAGTACAAGTTTATGCAGAAAAGTAGAAAGAAAAAAACGAGCTAATGCCGTTCGCAGCAAACTAGAACAGGTAGCATGCTAGCTAACTAGTCTATGTGTCGCATTCAAACCAAGCGCCATACTTATATCTTCAAAATAATATTTTACGAGATGTAGATGTACGCAAATTCTAACTCCAATTTCACAAAATATAATAAAATAGCAACTACACAAAGTTTTTCGTGATGTTTTGGTTTATGGTAAACAGTGTTACTCCAAAATAAAATGTTCGTAACAAAGCTTCCAGGACCTTACCTTCGCAAAAAAAATGGCCGCGATACTTTAACAGTCTCGCGAGATTTCATGAAAAAAAAAAAAAAACCGGTAAGACGCCCTACGAAAAGGAATCCTAAAACACGATATACTTTGTTCATTAAATAATGTTACTACAAACAAATCTATCTTGCTACTGATCGATTCATATGGGACCTCTATCATAGTATTCATTCATTCATTAACATATTCGTTCATTTACTTATTCACTCATTCTTCAATTCATTCACTCACTCAGTCATTCAGTATCGGACTCTTTATTCCCCAAGTGCAAAAAGTACAAGTAGTGTCTTTTGGTCCAGATGGTGGCCTGACGCGTGAATTAAAAATACAATAAAACATTTAAGATATGGCGTGATGATTAACAAATTGGACGCAAATGTATAATTAAACATATTATCAAGACAAAACTTCAAAAGGACAACAGAATTAAATAAAATAGCTCTATGTAGTATAATATTATTTAATATTCAAATAAGCAAATAACATAAATATGCAAATAAATAAACACGCAGACAAACAAGGTGGTACAAGTATTCATTCAATATTCAGTATCGTTCTAATGCTGGTTTTTGCCCGTGTGAATGGCTGTACATTCAACCTTAAGCCGTTACAAATGTAAATCATTTCCACTCCTCCTACTACAATATGACTCCCAAATTCACGATTGTTATTAATTTGATGAAGTACTTCGTCCCTTATTAAACCTGAATATGTTTTCATATAATTTCATTTCATATATTTGGAATACCTATAAAAGCCTGTCACGTATACGTAGCGTGACACCCAGACAGCACAGGGTTAATCTGGGCACCACGTCCCCTTACGTCACAGAAAAGGTTAGGTGTTTTCTTGGAGTCCGAGAGGTCCGCTCCGTTCGAGAGTATTTTGGTGAGGATTTTGTAGTTTATGGTATGGTATGGTGTCTGAGTATTATGGGATTGCCCAGTGTATTATATGAAGGAAAGAAATTAATGACAATGTAAAAGCATGGTAAAACCGTTATAGTTGTTGCTTTATTGTGGAATTATTGAAATAATGCTTCAAAAAAATAATAATTTCCCTGATATTGATTGACTAGCGATAGCATCTTACATGTCATATATGCCTTTTTAAAATATGGATTTCAATGAACGTGCGCAAATGTCCTGCTTATTAATTAGAACAAAATACATGCGATAGAGTACGGTCGTACGTGTACCGTAATATAAACTAGATAGGCGTCAGAAAATATTTTTACTTCTTTGAGATCGAGTAAAAAAAACAGAATAAATTTTTAAAACTATATTTTAAGTCTATACGATCGTATTCCGATGTTTACAGACCTGTTGTTAACCTTTGGACAGTACATTGTCAAATTGTCTTTTAAAGTTACGTAAGCGCCAAGGATAACATATATTTTATTTGTTAAATAAATTCAGTTCGTAAATATATAGTCAGCTAATTATAGCATAACATCTAATGCTAGAAATATAGATCAACCTGTCTATCGCATATTCTTTAGTGTATGTCTGTAGTTATTGCTTTTTTCATATGTGGCAGACTAGTTTGGTGAAATCAGTAAGAGTTTTTACTTTGAAGGCGATTGGAAGACTGTCAAAAGCTTCTTACTAGGCTAGGAGCACTCAAAAAGAAAAAAATATATACATATAAGCCTAGTAATGATGATACTGATAGCAAATATTACAACCTGAAAAAAAAATAATGGTCCATAGCACTAAACTAAAAATCAGATTTCAAAGGCTAATACGTTTGGCCACAATAGCTTGACAGGTTCTGGTGTGCCTGTCTTTGTCCCGCAGTACAGTACCACAATGCGGAAAGTGAGAGTGGCTGTGGTGGGTGCCGGTGTAGTCGGCCTGTCCACGGCAGTATGCATCACAGAAGCCATTCCCCACAGCGACGTGACTGTCCTTGCGGACCGGTTCACACCCGACACCACCAGCGACGTAGCTGCCGGTGTCCTTTTTGCCGACAAGTTCCCTGGTGAGTTCCCTGGTCCCATATTTTCGTATCCGTTCCGTATCCCCCGCTCCCCAAATTTTATCTTAGGCACCCCACCCCCACTCTACAAATTTAATCATGGGTGGCACTGATGTGCCCTATTTATTAAAGGGATTAAGCCCCCCAACCCCCAAAGGGTCAAATCCTAGAATTGCCCCTGGAAAATACTCAGGTAAGATGTCCATTCTTCTTCATAATCACTTGTCCAGCACAGAGCTGTGGTGAGGCTGTAGCCAGTCCCAGGGAGTGGAGGGGACACCCTGAATAGGATGCAAGTTCAATGCGAGACACACACGCATACACACACACACACACTGAACTTAGTGCAAGAATACAACCCCCAGCCTTGGAGGTGTGAGGTCATCCTGCCATTCTCTTATGAATAATGTCATCTATACAACAGTTAATTCCGATCAAGAAATCTGATTGGTTAAGAGGCGTTCTATGAGTGCAGCTATCAGAGTATAACCGCACTTGGACATTTCGCATCAGCTGTATCATTCCGCTTTACAGGTGTATCTAAAAACCGATACTTAGTCAAATTTAAATGATGAAAATTAGTTGGGAGCCAGTGAGCTGTGCAGCATTGGAATATTTGTATGTGGGCAACAGTCAGCAGTTAGCTGTTTTTTTTTTTGCAGAGGCCTTTAAATGTTTAAATAAATAATCAATCAAAGTATCTGTTGTGGCTTATTACTGTTGACTTATAAATGCTACTCAAACTGTTGTATAAAAGCAATATCATACTCAAAGTCGTGCAGTTATACTCCAATATACTGTATCACAGCTGTGATTATCTTGGAGTACAACTGCACTCCATCTCGTATGTTATTGCTTAATTATTATTATTATTATTATTATTTTTTACCTTCTTCAGACATTCCTTTAGAGCAGCAGCGACGCTGGTTTAAGAGAACATTTGATCACCTCCTGGCGATTGCTGACTCTCCTGAGGCATCGCTTGCTGGAGTCTTCCTCTGTTCTGGGTAAGACCCATGATACCTTCAGCTAGTCATGATTTTCTCCCCTGACTACGTGATAGATGATGGTCTAGCATTGGCTCTGCGTAATCAGAACAATCCTGTCTCTGTAGAAGATCTGACAATTCCTACCCCATTCAGATCTAATAATGAGATTTTGATGAAGTTTCCAGGTATTTCGAGAGGTTCCTGATGATGGGAAGACATTCTGGTCTGATTATGTGCTGGGGTTTCGCACCATGACTGACGAAGAGCTGAAGAGGTTCCCGCAGTACAAGTTTGGACAGATGTTCACCACCCTTAAGTGCGAGTGCACAGCTTACCTCCCTTGGCTGCAGAGCAGGTAACCGAAGATGGATGGATGTTTTGTATTACAAAAAGCAATTCTGCTTTCCAGTATCCAGAAACATGCCCTAGAATTTGTGCAGACCCACTCATTCCTATTAGCTTATAAGATGTAGAATGTAAGATACACAGAATTAGATATAACAAGATGGCCACAATCTAGGGAATTGTACCCAGCCTGTGATAAACTGACATTTTCTTCTGAAACAGTCTGGGAGCAAATTCATGTACTGTAATTCTCTTGGTCAGCCAAGTGAAGGAAGAAACGATATTTCAGTGGTCAGACAAAGCCAAAGTGAGCAAGGCATCAGAAGGTATTTAGGGAAGGTGAAAAATTAACAGCAGATATTAATTTGTGTAATTCATTATAAAACATGCTATGTCATTACTTGCAGCATGCATTTTAGACAGGCATTGTAGATTAGCAGGAGCAGAATAAGTTAGAGAAAAACAATGTGAAACAAATCCAACTTATTTACTCTTTAATTTACTGCTTTCAGGCTCATAAAGGCTGGTGGTCAGATAAAGCATGAGAAAGTAACTGACCTCCATCAACTGGGCCAGAGGTATGATGTCATCATTAACTGTTCTGGTCTGGGAGCCCGGGACCTGGTTGGGGATGGAGAGTTATACCCGATTCGGGGCCAGATCCTAAAGGTCCAGGCTCCCTGGCTGAAGCATTTCATCCGGGTCAGTGACGGACAGACGTACATCTACCCTGGTACGGCTGGTGTTACCCTGGGGGGCACCAGGCAGATTGGCGACTGGCGCCTGGAGACGGACGCTGAAGAGAGCGAGGGCATCATGGAGCGCTGCTGCCTTCTGGAACCTTCTCTAAGGGGCGCTGTGTGCCAAGGGGTGCAGGTTGGCCTGAGACCCGGAAGACGGAACCTGAGGCTAGAGAGGGAACTGCTTCACCTTCAGGGGCGTTGGGTGCCCGTGGTGCACAACTATGGGCATGGAGGGTGGGGCATCACCCTGAGCTGGGGTACTGCCCTCGACGCACTACAGCTGGTGCAACAGTGTCTGAATGAGCATCCTCTGCCAGCCAAACTGTGACTGGTTAGGCGATGGAGTCCTTCTGCCTTTCAAAACACTGGGAGCTTTGTTTTATCCCTGACATTCACATAGTAAGATCTTACAGCTCATTCATTCATTCACTCATATTCATTAATTCATTCATTCACTCATATTCATTCATTCATTCGTACATTCGTGCATTTATTCAGTGTTTCTTGTCCCCAGCCCTCGATGACATTTTTGCTCCCCCTAGCTCCCAACGCAACCCTACCAGGTATTCAGTGTTCTTCATTTGGCTGAGAGCAGGGAAGAAGCAAAAATGTGGACTTTCTGGGGTCCCCGAGGACCGTGTTGGAAAGCACTGCTCTGTACTACTTGTCCTCTGCAGTGTCACAAAGGTTTATAGTAGGGATGAGTCAGTATTGTGGAATATTCAAGAAAATGGATAAAATAGAAAAAAAAAATCATGAAGTAGAATAATAAATGAGATATTTTGAATATTATTTAGCAGCAATATAATTAGTTGTGATTTATCTGTTCTCTAACAAGTTTGCAATTTATTCGTTTGTAAGTTTACTTTTGCTGTTTTTGTATGAGCTGGGCATACGCTCACTGAGCAAATCGTAATCATTTTCGTCCTTGCTCACTCATAGTGTGGTGCGTTTGTAAGAAATTTAACATAACTGAGTGAAGCCAATAAGTGATAAAGAACTGGTCACCAGAAGACATTTGTATTTCGCTCTGTGTGTGTGTCATGGTTGTCGATAAAAACGATGACAAGTTAACCAGAATGCAAACTAATGACTTGCCTTTCTGAGTAGAGACAGAATCTATTGGTAGATACATTATGTTTCTCTAGTTAATTTTGAGTAACTTTTCAACTGTTTTTTTTAATGTCATAATATTTATCACAAAGATTTCAAATATCACAATATGAAAAACAAAATCATGCACTATAACTGCCCAGAGCACAGAGTATTAAACGTCACTGCGTGCCATTGTATACTTGAGCTTTCTCTTCAATCTAATTTAATTTGTTTCAGTTTTATTTATTCAAGCTATGTTATCCTTTTGCAGTGATGAATAAAATCTCATTTTATATAGAAAGAAATATTTTGATCCATACTCTATATATGTTACCATGTGTGTGTGCTGGGGAAGGGGTTGGAACAAGGTTAATCAAATGTTATCAATTGACTAATGACTGCCGAAATTCGACTTGTGATGCTGGCTGAGATGCCCATCCCTAGTCCAGTCCATCCCTCTCCCGGAATCCATCCATCCATTTTCTGTCCCTGCTTGTCCTAAGCAGGGTTGTGGGGGGTCTGGAGCCCAACCCAGAATATTACCCATAATTAACACATCCTGTGAAGCTTTCTTTAATAGTTTAAATACTTAAGTGATGGCTTAATTCTAACATATGTAAAACGATTTTATATTGTTATGAATTTAAACACCCACCCATCCATTTTCTTTATCAACTTGTTCTATGCAGGGTGATGTAAAATGAATTTCTGTTGCAATGTTTTGAATCATGTTAGAGTAAAACTTATGTTTGCTGAGGATAAAGTTTTTTGTGGCAGAAAAATTTAGCAAAAATTCCCTGGGAATCAAACATTGCGTCTTTATCTACATCAACATAGCCAGTGATCTAAGTACACAGAAGATTGACAAAATACATGTAGGGATTTGTGCTTGTTTTACCTGTATTTTTGTCACACTAAGCATATAAGTCACTCTGAATCCAATGAATAAAAGCTAAAAATGTTGATGTGAATGTTCTTACATTTAACAGGTGTCTGGTTTCATCCATGTGACTCAAGTTTTGTGCAATTCCTGATGTCACAGAAAGCAGCGAATATTATTAGGGTGATCATGAGGTCATAAAATTCTTCTCTTACTAGTTTATTAATTTAAACAAATTAGTTTCAAAATTGCTGTAATTACTGTAAATGTAAAAAGCAGCTTTTAGATTATTTCAGGGTTTACCTCCATCCTTTTGTTTCTTTGTTAAATTTGCTTGAAACAGTTTTTTTGTGATTCTAAACAGGTGTCAAAGTATCTTTGCTTCAAACAAAGAAAGGGATAAATAAACACAGAGTAAACAGGTGGTTAAGAGGAAGTGAATTGGGTGGCAAATTTTTGCTTGCCAAAACATCACTGTGTAACAATCAAACATGATGGTTTGATTATGTCAAGCTGAAACTGGAATTTAAAATATAAACAAATGATAGCAATGATGTTTTATTCAATGGCTCTCATATATCATTTTTTGTTTAAAACAGGAGCCCAGACAGAATTTAACTCTTCAAGGTGCTACAAGAACAGTATCTGATACCGCGATTGCCAAAATACATTCTGAAAAATATATTTTCCATTTTTTTTCCTGAGAAACACAACTATAATGCAATGTATACATTTAATAAATAGTAAAAGAAAAAAAAAAACAATTTGTTCAACTGCTGTGATGTACGACACATATTTACATGCGTTAACACTGTATTACTGGCGTCATATGCAAGCTGTTATAGATGCAATTCATTTAGATAATTCATTTAATAGTGTACTTTTTTTTTTACAAGAAATGTGAGAACAAAAAGTTTGATCAATGAAGAAATGCACGGCCAATTAATGGGCAAGATGAAAAAACTGTACAATAAGTCAGCTTGCTTTATAAAGTATTATACATTGGAATGAGTTTGGGTCAGTTTAATAGACCAGGAAAATACTTGATGGACAGCTCATTTGCTGCCATGGAGACAAGCTGTTTTTCATTGTTAACAGTTTTGACATTGTTGAGTAAGATTTTTGGTCTGAGTGCTCTCTCTGTACCATGAAAAGTAAAATGGGGTTTTCAATGTGTAAGCATTGCTGTTACATAAAGCAATTAAGTTCACTATTTGCATGAATGAATTGCTGTATTATTAATTTGCTTAGTGGATATTTTCTTACATAATGTATTGTCATTAGAGGATAGTCAGCATCTAAACCCTATGTGATCAGCACCAACTCTGCTGCACACATCTTTTCAGTGATAATTGTTCACATCACTTTTTTCCCTTTGAAATGCACATTCTCTACAGGAACCACTCTGTACTCCTTCTTTAAGTCAGTCCTTCAAAACGGCAGCACTCTACTTGCATTTCAACAAGCACGCCGAGCTGAAATAATTGCCTTTGGGGGGAACGAAATGCAACAATTCGGTGTCCTTACGCCTCCTGGCCCAGAAGATGAAAATTCAGCACCTTGCCCAGAGCTGCAGCCTCCCCATAGCGAATACTGGCAATCCAGTCCAAAGTGTCCAAACCCTGTACATCTTGCCAGATTAGACCTGGACAGGACAATCTCATTGATTTCCTTACAAAATGGATCTTTTGTTTAAATATTCATGGTTAATGGGTAGTATGTACTCTGCTGCAATCTTCACACCTCTATGAAGATTCTTGCATTCTGCAGATGCTAAGGACCATCTGTAATAATACAGATCTGTTGCCTGGATACGCCTAGTTGGGAATAATGTCCAATCACAGTCTAGCTTCCCATGTTGGCCCCACCTCTTTTGTGGGTGGGACTGTTTAGGGTTGCACCAACCAGCTGTGGGCATCATCCAACTCTATACCTTCTTCCTCCTCATCATCCTCTTCTTCTTCCTCCTCCTCTGGCTCCTGAGTAGCCAAGGGCAGGTTCAGCAGGAAGCTCGGCTGGTGCGTTTGGGTTGAGGCCGACTTCAGGCCGATCTTCTTCTTCAGTAGATGGAACTGGTCCCGGACAAAGTAGTAAAAGTCATACTCGTACTTCATGCGCTGATACAGCACTTGCAGGGCCCTCAAGGTGGGGGTGTGTTTCTTCACCGTTCCCGTCATGTTCCCCAGCTTCCTGTACTCTGCGGGACAGGAGGAAGACAGATTTGCAGAGAGATAAGCATCCCTAATGATGGCAGACTGCACTGCTATTTATTTCACTTACGGTTTATCTGCCGTGTTATGCAACGGTAAATATGCCAAACCTCACCGACCACAGAATTGAAGAACACCTGTCCATCCATCCGTTCATCCCTCCACCCACCCGTCCATCCATCCGTTCATCCCTCCACCCACCCGTCCATCCATCCGTTCATCCCTCCACCCATCAGTCCACCCACTTACCCAGCACAGAGTCACAGGGTTAATCTTACATTTATCCCAGGTAGTTCAGGGCACAAGGCAAGAGAAACCCTGGGGATTGGATGCCAGTCCATCACAGGGTACAGACATGATTTACAGTGGGCGGAAACATATGCAATATAAGAACACGAACAAACACACACACACACAGAGAGGGGGGGACAGGATTTTAAGCAGTGCTGGAGGTGTGATGCAGCAGCGCCACCTACAGAGCCACTGTGCCACCACAAGTTTATTTTATTTTCCCGAGCATATGGCTCCACCTAGTGGGAGGAATGCTTGCTAAGCTGTACATCCTAGTGGTCAGTAGGTGGAAAATTCCTGGGGACAAACTGATTTTTGCAAACTATATGGAACAGATTATTCCTCGCTTGTGTCTCCCTGGCATTAACGTGCCGTTTCACCGGTGTAATGCTTCATGTGTTTCCGTGGTCAAGTGAAAGAAATGAATTACTGTGACAGCGAAGTTTCCGAAGTCTCGTGTCATTTGCGGTGAGAAAAAGCCTGATTGCAGTTTCTCCAGAGGATGATGTAATCAGACCCCACTGAGCAGTGCAGAAGTGAAAATAGGTAGAAGCACAGGTCACTGAGAAAAAATATATATAAAAGATTCACGTGGAAGTGAATTGATCCACAATACATTGCCATATGTGTATAGATATGTGACCTGTGCACCTTATAAGAACACTAACTGTTGCCTTTTTTATGTTATGTTACTTATTCTATTCCACTCTCTTGTCTGATTATTATTATGCAAGTTGCTTCCATTAGGAGAGCCTTAC
This sequence comes from Gnathonemus echidnorhynchus, assembly GCA_026776725.1. Taxonomy (NCBI): domain Eukaryota; kingdom Metazoa; phylum Chordata; class Actinopteri; order Osteoglossiformes; family Mormyridae; genus Gnathonemus; species Gnathonemus echidnorhynchus. The sequence goes on along the minus strand of JAODJU010000025.1, from coordinate 18,113,095 downwards.
TGCCTCATGTTGTTGTGCAAGCACACAAAAATCAGTATAGTTAACTTTGACTTGAATTTGATACTGATCCACAAAGCAAAGCCCGTAAAGTACAGCCTCACCGGGACTTTTGTAGATGCTGAGCACGTCACTGAAGAAGTGAGGTAGAAGACGTTCCAGTAAGAGGAGCACATCTTCCAGCTCTTCCAGGATCCCCACCAGGAGGAAGTTCTCCAGAACGTTCTTTTTGGCTCTCTCCAAAGCCCAGGGACCAGGCTCCCTTTGGAAAGAAGTTACGATGACAAAACACATTTTCCAAAACAGATCATGCTCAGGGTGACTTAATGACAATGAAAATCTAGCCAAGTCAAGCAAAATGAAGGAAATGACTAATTATGGGAAATACTATCTATATGATCATATGTCATCGTAACTTTGTATATCATATAGACATTCATCCTGTTTGTCAAAATAGGACATTTTGACTATAATATCTATATGTAAAAAAACGTTAAAAAGTCTCACCGGCACTGAGGATGTTGTCCACAGAAGTAGGGAATTATGTAGAAGAGGCGAGGGTTAGAACATTCTGGATAATTCTCCAGAATACACACGTTAATGTCCTGGGGTGTAAAAAGGCAGATATGAGCAGCACCCCCCCAGGAACAGAGTCCTACTTCACACCTAAGGGTCGTCTCGACTGCAGCAAACACATCCGGCGTTTCACCTCCTCACATACTCAGTCTTATTAATTAATGTGCAGCAAATCAGGTTTTTCCCTGCCTGACCACAGAAAACTGAGTAAAACAACTTGTGTCAGCATATCTTATGTCTTGAGATGACAGCCATTTCAAATATAATGACTTCCTGCAAACTTTTCTGCAGTGGTTTTATAGAAAAATAAGAACTTAATAAATGTCATAAATAATGCTCATAATATCTGACATATTACTCAAACATTAATAACCATTCGCTACAATTTCTAATAAATTGCCAGCAATTATATTAACGAGTTTTACCAACTTCTAATGCGGTGTTAACAGTGGTCCTTAAAGTGGAACTACAATGAGGATGTATGGCATCTCTGAAACTTTTTTAGTAATGAAACAAACGATGGGGGTCGCAGTTATTCAGGAAATGTTTTGTGCTGTTCAATTCCAACACAATTAAATACAGCAGCTGTTCCCGCTGTCAGCCGAAAGCTGCAGTTCTGCATTCATTTCACTAGGTGGTGCTTGCTCACAGGCAGCAGGAATGATTACGGTCTTTGGCTGAAAGACGCCAAGAAGACATCCTCCCACAAAATCAACCCAGTTTCTTTGAATAATCAAGGAACTTAGGGGTAATTTGAAGAGAGTTGGCGTGACCTTACAGGCGGGGGAAAAATCCAAGACAGATTACATTAAAGCAGAAATACTAGGAAACCAAAAATGACACTCTCTAGCTGAGATACCTCAGAGAACATGGGCAGAAAAAGAGATATATAGGTTTATTAGTTCTTTAGTTGTGACAGCCATTTTCTTGTCTCACAAAAATTACATTGTGGGCTGCAGTGTTAACTGGCAATAAAAGAAACAAAATCAGAGCAATGCAGACCAAATGGCATTGCACAACACATAATGAAGCAAGCAAGTGCTGCTAATTTAGAACTCCATGTGCGACAAAGAGCAGAACAAGGCATGTAATGCAGTCAACATGGCCAGCGGCTTGTCACGTGACCTGAAGAATGTACCATTTTGGAAACAGGGGTGGCATGGCGGCTCAGTGGGTTGCGCTGTTGCCTCAGACTTACATGGTTTGGCCTTGAAATCTCACCTCTGTCGTGTGTGTGGAGTTTGTATGTTCTCTCTCTGCCATATGGGTTTCCTCTGGCTACTCTGGCATTCAGACCACGGCCCAAAGAAATGCAGTTAGGCTAACTTTTGTCTCTCGATTGCCTGGAGGGTGCGTATATATTTGTGACAAAATGGTATCCTGGTCAGGCTGCATCCCAGCACTGTGCTGTGAAATTGTACACTAAACATTGCCAGTCATGTTTTAAATAATTTAAAAATCTCTCTAGCATCGCATCCTTCCATGATGTGAATATTGCATGTGTGCGCTCATTAGGGTGGGGTGAAAAAATTTCACATTTCTGAATGAGTCGTTTTCCACTTACTCATTGTCACTGACCGATTGTTAGGATCTTGTATTAAATTGGAACAATTTTACATTGCGTTATGATATGGATGATGCGTAGCGTGGATCTGCGCATTGATGTGACAGGTGAAAACTTCGATCACGTTGCGGAACCTGAAAATATTAACCTATTTCAAAGATATTTTGCATGTTTAATAACAAGGTCCAGTGACAACTTTTCCGCACTATTGGAAGTTGCTACTGGAAATTTAGATTTTTTTCACCCCACCCTAATGCCCATTGTGATCACGCTATACACTGGGCGCTGGTCTGGGCTCTACCAAACATGCCAACTGATCGCCAGTCCCATGCCAACAATCCCAGCTGGCCTTAATATGAATGATGAACTTGTTTAGGGTGACTAAGGAAAGTTGGACGGATGCTCGGGTGGTGCGGCCCAGCCCTACATCCTGCTACAGGCTGCTTGGGCTGTTTGATTCGTACCAGAAGACGTGTGAAGAAATGCGAACACAATTATAGGCTGAAAACATGGTTGGTGTTAGGATCATATCTAGGGATCCGCTTGGTTTTAGGACTGGGGCCAGGCTTGATTCTAGGATTTGACCTGAGGCCCCTGAAGAAATATTGGATGCCACCCCCCTTTGGGACAAAAAATGCGGCATAAAATGTACACAAAGATATGGGACAAATTGATAAATGGTTTTAGAATAATTATTTATCATGGGGTCTAGAATCACCTGTATAGGGTAAGCATTAGAGTTTAGGTTAAGTTCGTGGCTAGGTTTAGGCTCATGGTTTGGGCTAAGTTTAGGACTGTCCTTAAGGCGGAGGCTAAGATTATGGTTGGCATCGGGGTCATGTTTAAGGTTCTATTAGAGGTCCAGGGCTAGAGTTAATGTTAGGCTTATTGTTGTCTTTCAGGTTGTGTTACGCTTAGGATACGCATTTTTGTTATTTAGGGTTTGGTTGGGCCTTGTGAGAAAATCATTAGTAGTGTGTTGTAATAGATCATTGTATCTAATTCCCAAAACCCCACCTTCAAATAGCAAAGATTAATTCCCACAAGTGGGACACCCCCACACTGGCCTCCAGAACATCTGAGAGAATAATAAGCAAAAAAGGTTTTTTTAAGGAACATGCAACTTTTAAATTTTAAGGAACATACAACACGGGTTCTTAGTCTGAAAGCATATGAAAGTGAATAATAATAGTATTAAATCAAGATGCTTACTTATGATATTATTTGCCGATCTGTTAATGAATGCGAAATGTGTGCATTGTGAAGGACGGAGAAAAAGAAACAAAGAAAAATTGCTTATTAGATTTCCAGGGCAAAAAGCTGACGATTATTTCCTCTTAATCATCCTCCAGTGAAAGCAATGAACTCGACACGCTGGCCAGCTCACAGGCAGGGGGCAGATTTCGGGCAGCGCGAGAGCTGATCTCACAGTGTGCCGGTACGTGGATGTTTTCGAACTTCGTCTTCTTCCACGGAGGAGGGGCCGTGGATCTGATCAGCCTCTTGGTTGCTACTTGCGCGTGAGACAAGCCTCGCAAAAACAGCCGGGGATAGGTGGACCGTTTCAGACAGGAAGTTTGGCTTGGTGGGGGAGTGGGCGGATTGGCCCATCGTTAAAGGCTTGTGGGGGGGGTGGCTGCAGTCACTGCCAGGGCTAAGAGAATATCCAGATTCAGGTCGCAGCATGGTTGGCAGTACGACCGGCCCTCTACGAGCGTATGTGTTTTTTAAAACGCTGCAACTGATTTGCTAAAGAGCGCAGCTGCTTGCGGTTCTGTGGCCGCGCAGTAATGTGGGCGGAGCCAATGGATTTATTATAGACTTAAACCGCCAGACGCGTCTGAGCTCCCTTCGGACACGATGCGAGCGGGACGGCCAGGCGAACGCCACACGACTTTCACGGGGCACTAAAGCCGGCCTCACGCCCCCTGGCCCCCTCCCCGGGTCTTGGCACGAGTCAGGGGTTTGGGGCGTGATATAATGATGAACGAAAGATCCCCACAGTGGTTGGAGGTATTAAGCAGAAATTAAAAAATGCTGAGTAAACTATGCAAGCAATTTCTAGCTCAGACCGCAAGAAAGAAAAAAAAAAAAAACTGTGAAACACCACATCTCCGAATTCCCAACTCAGGAAAAGCAGCTCCAGGCCAAGCCGTCAATTACGAAGCGGCTGGGAAGAGCGCCATCCCTATTTATACGCGAGGAACACTCCCTAACCAGCCCCTACAGCCCCTACAAAGCAAATTAAACCCAACAGCACTGGCGGTTGGATACCAGGCCGGCTCGCCTTTATTCCCCTGTCATATTTACGAGACCCAGCACTAAATCAGGTTTTTTTTCTAATTGCAGCTTATGTTCCTTGATTCAAGCCGGACTGTGTGTTTAAAGAAAGACGCTCTTTTTCAAACACGGGACAAATGTGCTTCGAGGCCTCGACTAACACCTGCTGATCATAAGCGGTTACATCTGCCGCACAAAAGCGAACGCCGTAACTGCACTTGACCAAAACTGAGTCATTACTGAAATCAGGACTCTTAGGCTTTATCTCGTGAGAAAATGCATTAGTTCAGCTACGCTCAGTTTTGAAGAAACTCATTTCCCCACCTACTACACATGCACAAACCTTCAAGCCCCCTTTTCTAAGTTTCAGTGTCAACACAGTTACTGTGTTTTTCCTTGTGGGGCGCATTTAAATATTATCTTTCTATTATAGTTCAAGCCTGAACTCTGAACAGACTACAGAAAAGCATCATTTCAGTTTAGATGTACATAAATAAAAATATCTTCTAAACAATTAGAGGCTCCAGAATGAAAATTGTTTAGGTTGATAACTTATACGATAAAGAACGTACAACTTCTTGTAATTCTCTGTCTTTGTCGTATAAGAAGCTTCAGGGTGACTCCACAGGCTGCATGGAGACACGTTCGGCTCTGAAAGCCAGTGACCTCATCTGTGCCGACGAGGTTGATAGCAACATGATTGGAGGTTAGAGACACCCACAGTGGATTCATCCCCAATGTGGCAGAGACAGCGGTGTGGTAGCTGGCTGGCTTAATTTAGACTGTCATTACTAGACCACAACCATTACAGGCCAGCCTCTGACAAATGCATTAATCATCAGACAGATTTGCTCCTCGTCGTGGGTTTTAAAGAGTGGGTCAGTGGATTGGAGCAAATGCCCGTCAGCAAAGATAGGAATGTGTAAGATGGGGAAGGGATGAAACTGAAGGGCAGGACAAGGTCAGGTGACAAGACAACTGCTGATTCATTCAAGATCACGGTTGATCTGGGGCATATCCCATAATGCACTGTCGCCAAAGCAGGAGGACATTCAGGCAAGGATGTCTGGCCATTGCAGGGGATATACACAAACAGTCACAAACGATGAGCAACTTTGAGACACCAATTCGCCTAACTGCATGTCTTTGTAGAGCAGAAGGAAACCAGAGAGCCCAAAGGTAAACCATAAAAACACGGGATGAACACGCAAACTCCATATATACACAGACAACTGCACTACATTGGATGTTTTAATCAACATGCAATTGTTACCTTGGATAAGGTATTTAAAATCATAACCTACATATTTTTTTGCTCAGTGCCAAAGATACAGATGAGTCTTACTACAGACATCTTTGTGTTTGGACGGACTGAAGATCCCTAGTGTCAAATAATTAAAAATAGACATAAAACAGGAAAATGGTGAAACATTTTAAAAGTAAGGATAAAGAAAAAAAAAAAACATAAATTATTAAAATGGTAATATTACACCAAATAGTCTGCGACTGTGAGCCTTGATCTGGTGTTTTATTACCAATGTGAGGAATGCAGAGCGCCCCCTCCAGGCATGGAATAAAAAAGCCAGGATAGGAACCTTACCAGATATCTCTCAAAATCTTTCATTCCAGGAGTCCTGATCAGGTGGTTCTGCTCTCCTCTCCAGTCTCCAAATCGGCGAAAGAAATAATTGGAGAGAAAGCGGCTTATAGGGTCCCTAATGATGTTGATGTACACAGGCTGTTCGATCCTGAACCTGGGGAGCAAAAGGTGTGTGATGATCTCAGGTATTTTCCCATGTAACCTGTGACTGTAAGTCGTTAAATACCTTTCAACAGTGAGGGATGCCTCTCACGATTTCATTTAGCAGCGTTAACGTTACGAGCTCTTGGTCTTAAATACTTGCTGTCGTAAATATCCCTCTCAAAAATGCAATAGCAGCCCCATCCCTATGACCTGAAGTCACAAGGGAAGGTCCGTATCTACCATGTTGATGCTTGTTAAGACGGCCTCTGTCCCATTGTGCTGAATGAAGTGTTATGGGATATTAAGCTATTACTGCAGTGTGACCTCGCTCTCGACAGGGCCGGGTCTGCGTGCTTGACTCTTACCTGGTGAAGTTAAGGAAATGTACGTGCCGTGTGAAGAGGAATGGCTTTGGAAGGTTGCTAATATTCTTCATAAGGTCCACCTGGAAAAAAAACAACTGCTGGTCAGAAAAATGAAATCGATTTCAAGACATTTGAAGACTTTTTAATCATCCTTCGGAATTCTGTTAACGAACTACATCGTTAACCTACCAGCAAGCATTCTGACAAAAACTACTTAACCCCGGAAAAGCTTAAACGGCTTAGTACGTAATTTGTTTTATTTGCCATTTCTGAGCATTACGTCTGCGTTTAAGGAACGGCCGTGACTGAAAAGTTAATTTGAATAACTACAGCAGTCCTGCGTGGGGGTGTAGCTATAGCAGGTGAAACCGCCTATTAAATCAGAACAGCTTTCCTGGCAGGTACGGTAATAAAATCAGTGGGCCCAGTCAGGACGGCACTCAGCACCTGTTAGTGGCCCATAAAATTCTCCATATATTTCCAGAGCCTGTCAGACAGATTGCTTGGTTGCCTGGATACGTACCCCTTACATCATAACCTCTGTCAGATAGGTGGGAACAGGTCATGTCAGATACACAATGCTGGGGCTGTCGACAGGTCCGGCTAACAGCGAAAGGACAAGACATGAGGAATTTGGGGAGGAGGGGGAGGGGGCAGAAGGAAGTGAGGTGAAGGTCTGGAATTCCTGCCATGTTTGCTGTCCTTTACTTCCTGAGTGACTAACTTCATGAGGATACAGGGGCTATGTAAACAGGAGTAACTGTACGGCAGTTATGGAAATGCTATGAGAAGGCATTGAGGGAGCAAGCCAGGGTTTTGATGCTGTCTTTCATTAGCCAGTCGGTGTCAGGTGGATGCCTGCATTCACACACTTCATCCATTAGGGAGTCACAATGTGTCTGCTCCATAAACCATCTGACCCGAAAGTCTGAAAGATGGGGGTGCACAGATGACACCCCTAACCCCAAAGGCAAGCAAATCCGAACAAGCCCATGTCTGTCTCCACACTCCTACTCAAGACAAGGGATGTTTGACCTGCTTCTACCCAACGTCATTTTGACAGACCTCAATAAATGAGTCACAGGTCCCCAAACACACTGCTTTTATTGGCAGTTAATGTAAATGAACGCAAGGCCAGGAGACACAAAGTCTGCATAAGGATCATTTACCCAGTCTGAGTGCAATTGAAAAGCGCAAACACACACCCTGGCCCTCTGTCATGTTCTCGTGTTTGTGCAATGACAACGGCTCCCCCGCTGGCCGCCCGTGCCAAATTCTCCGCTCCCCGGCAGACAAATACAGCTGCGCTCTTCAGTTCTCGAGCCGAAGGAAAAAAGGGGAGGGGCTAGCGCGTTCGTTAGCATTTTCGGCCGGTGCCGCTTCAAGGACGTATCGAGGTCAAGCGCTAAACGGGATGCTAGCCACGTTCGGGCAGTGATGACGCAGGAGATGTGGTAGGGGTTGGGGGGGGGGTGGGGAGTGTAACGGCGTGGCCCCCCTTTACCTGCTCGTGTTTCGTGAGCCTGGTTTTGTTGTGGATTTCGGAGGACACCAGGGTGAATTGGTGACGCTCGGCCAGGACACGCAGCAGCAGAACCACAGTGCGGCTGCCACACTTCCCCACCCGGTTGTAGACTACTTGGCTTGGGAATGGCAGCACCTGGCAGGGACACAAGGGGGCGCCAGTCAGTATTGTGGGGCTGGTCGGGTATGTTATGGGTATGTTGGGGCATTTACATAAGCAAGAGAGAAATTTGTGACTCACTCTAGGGGGATAGGGTCCATGGTCATCAAAAAAAGTTGACTGTCCTGTGGAAAGAGAAAATGAACCATTATAACAGATAAACTAAATTAAACTAAACACAGGAAAATTGAGAATGACATACGACATACAAAAAATAATTTGACAATACGATTGTACATTAGCTACATACGAGTCATGCAGTATTCTGAACACAAGAAATTCACAAACAAGAGGAGGCCATTCGGACCACCAAGCTCGTTTGGGCCAAATCAAATATCCATCCATCCATCCATCCATCCATCCATCCATCCATCCATCCATCACAGGGACACACATACATGCAAGATGGCTGATGTATACATGCCAATCATCTCAACTGCACAAGAAAACCCATGTGACAGAGAGGGAATAAGAAAACACACACACACGCACACACACACACACAGCAAGAGCTTCTAACTCCTGAGGTGTGAGGCTACACCCAGCCTCCTACCCAATGAGCTGCCCAGCTGTGCTTCAGTACTGAATAATAAAACAAAAAAATCACATCCATGCTAACAGAACCATGCCAAAGTAAGCGGCAAAGAAAACCTGCATATGGATTTTGACAGGGAAAATGCGTCTCTTTACTGACAGATTCAAAACAACGCTTAACGAGACAACCATAACGTGCCCCGGAATGATCTTTTGGTATTGGCATGTATCTGGGATGCCGGAGACTGGAATTTCAAAAACATGCACTTACTGCACAACCATTTCATTTGCTTTATGAAATTAGTAATTTCAAAAGTATAGGTTAGCAAAAGATAAAACTTAAATACATTTCAGCAAAGGAAACCTTGAAAGAAACATCTTATTGGGTTATCAATATAACATGCGAATAAAAATGAGCTATTATGGCACAATATTACACTAAACATTCCACTTTAAAAGTTGTTTTTTTCACATTAAAGTTGTTTTGCTGGTACCTTGGATTTTTCTACATATTTATGGAATCCTGTCTGTTATGCTGATCATGTAATATTTTGAGCTTTGGGGTGATTATGTTAGGAAACTAAATTTGTGCTGTAGATATATTTGCCCGTAGTCACCAGCATAATAAAAAAAAACTCGCTGAGGCTGCATTTAAAGTTCTAATGAATAATTAATAACTATTTTAATTAATAAATTATTCCAATCATATAATTCTGGTGCAACAAAAAACATGCTGCCTCTCTTGACCAACACAGACATCCACCACACTGGCAGATTTGTAGATAATTAAATGTTGTCAGAGGACAAATATAATATTTGTGTTGCTTACACTGCAGACCCCAAAAACATCCCTGTGACATTAGCACAAGGCTGTTCTAGCTGTCAAACCTCACCACGGAATTGGTTGTGGTGTCTTGGTTGGCCAACAGGAACATGTGCTATTTTTAGTTGTCGGGATGGTAAATGGACAAAGACCTTTCAGCTCCTGCCTGCGGAGCTTGGCCCACTTTCTCTTTCGTTCTCTCTCATTCCCATCATGACAGCTGTTTAAAGCCACTCCTGTATCCAATTTCCACGTTATTTGTGCAGCCTGTATTGTGCAATAGCGAGTTTTTGTGTAGCACAATTTCTCTGTAACCCTCAGAGATATTCCCATCATGCTATTCCACTCATCATTCCCATAAAACTCACACCGAATGGGGTTCCAGCTGTCTCTGTTGATAATCGAGCAGACTCAACAGTGGATCAGATCATTAAGTCATTAAGGGTCCCACAGAGTAACCCTGTGCTACAGAGGGGACAATGGGGGCAGGGCCACTGTCTCAAATGCCAGGACCCCACCCATAGGTGTCCGTCCAGGTGCCGGAGCATCCACTTACTGGCCAAAAGGCTTCGACCACTTTGCATTTCTCAGCTTTATCGGTCTTCAGAGATACGGGTCAGCGTTTATAATGGGTCAAACGGTCTAAAAATATCTACTAGGAAAGTAAACAATATCATGCTACACTTGTATCAATGCCAGTACAAACAGATTCTCTACTGATTGGACAGTTTTGATATACAAATGTTCCAAAAAGGAGGAGCCACCATTACAAAAGCTTGGTCACATTGAGTCTTATACCTGGATCTAGGGACATCTAGAACCATCAGGCTGTAAGACCTAAGGGTCCTGATTGGGGTGTGGAGGTGCAGAATCTCTGCCAGATATGTTGGTGCCAGCCCATTTAAGGCCTTAAAAACAAACAATATCATTTAAAATAAATGTAACCAATGGGGGGGGGGGGTACCAGAACTGGTGAGAAATGGACTGTCAGCAGCCACACAGCTGCATTTTGGACGAGCTGCAAACATTGAATGGACCATTGATCTGTGCTCACATACAATGAGTTACAACAGTCGATACATAATTAGATAAATAATCCAAAATAAAAATGTCTGAGTAGGTGGGCACCTCATGGAGCCTGTAGAAGGAGCAGCCCAGGATAAATTGCCATCTTGCCCTTTTCGGGATCTGCGTACGTTTAAGAGCGAGGAACAAAACACTGTCCCCTTTCTCTGAACCGGTTAAAGGTTAAATACCTGACTTTTTGCAGAACTTTCCCCTTCCGAAACCCCCCCCCCCCCCCCCACCCCCCCCCCCC
>JAODJU010000025.1:18078949-18102110 GCA_026776725.1 Gnathonemus echidnorhynchus | reverse complement strand
TTTTTGCAGAACCTTCCCCTTCCGAATCCCCCCCCCCCCCCCCTCCCCCGTGTTGTGAAAACAGGCATGACGTAGAAGAACATCAGCGCTAAAAAAAAAACAGAAAGATGGATGCTTAGTCTGCAGGATTCAGATTGAAGATCCTTGAATTTCCAGAGCTTCCATCTTTTTCAGGGACAGATTGGCCTCCAGGCTTCCTCTGCTGGCCTGCAAGTATCATGGCAACGGGAATCAAGGAAAGGTCACTTGGCAGCGCTGCGTTTCTATGTGATCTATCCTGGAAAAGGGTAATTAAGAAAAAATAGCATCCTGTTTTTGTGTCTCTTGTGTCCAGAACGAACATTATGTACATAGTTGGGTTTCTACAAGAAAAATATTTGATTTCCCACAGAAGCGCATCAAGCTTTTTGTCTTGCAGGCCCGCATCATGCTTGGGAAAGAGACAAACATGGACTGCGCATGTTCAGGGTTATTCCAGGCTGCTGTCAATTCTAGCGACACTTTAACAAATGAGAAGATTTGCAATGGACTTTCCATAGAGCACAGACAGGGCCTTTCAGACGTCTCCTGACAGAGTCACCCTAGTGACCCTCTAACAGGAAGTACGGGCCACTCAGCAGGGGGACACCCTGGGTCACAGACGGAGTCATTTTGAAACAGTAATTCAGCCAACTGCACGATTTCAGACTGTGGGAGGAAACTAGAAACTGGAGTATTTGAAGGAAATTTGCAGAACATGGGAGAACATGGAAACTCCAAACCCAGAGAGCAGGGACAGGGGCTGTACCTCCGACCTGGGGGGTGCGAGGTCACCCACCGAACCACCCCCAACCAATGCGGAGTAAAAATACATAAGTATCGTAATTGTAATTGTGTAATTGAGCAATTGAGTAATTCAGTAATTTAGTGTATAAAGATGAAATTTATTATGATATTGGCTCTAATTGGTTAGGCCTCACATTTAATGTTAATGAGACATTAAATAAAGGATAAAAAAAACGTTCAAGAAAGTATCCTTAGGCTCCTACTCGAGGACAGACAGTATAATCCCTCAACACAGTGCCAATGACACAGGAAACCTCACTGGTTTTCCTAGGACTACTGTGTGGTCAGTCCACTGACACTGATTACAATAACAGATGAGTTAAATTACCAATCTGGCAACATCGTCATTTCAGCTCATCGGCTGCAGTACAAACTCCTGAAGATCAACAGCGGGTCATGCCTGCTCACTGCTGGCGAAAATTCACAACTCAGATTACACGGAGGGTTATTAATCCTAAAAGGACACAGTTAAGGAAAACATGCAGTGAGTCTTAAGTCTGTTACATGAGGCGCAAGGCAGGTTCACACAAGGCTATTTAGGATCGTCTTATCATATATTAACTGTGTATTTTTGGATTATAGAAGAAAACCAGAACTTGGAGAATAAGCACAAGAATCCAAGGAGAACATGCCCTCTCCATACATCAAGGAATCAAACCCACAACCCTGGAGGACTGAGACTCCATTACTACTCATTGAGCAACCTCACAACTCCAACAGCAACCAGCTCACATCTTCTGGAGTGTTGAATTGATCAAAATGTCAAACAAAAGTCATACAGTTTTTTGTTAAACTAACTATGATATAATTTCTGGATGTCTGTCGGAGGAAGGAAATACCCATAAATTAAAATGAAATAAATGACCTCATACTGCATCAGGGAAATCCCTAATCAAGAAAATGCTTTTGCAATTATTAGAACAAAAACATAATTCCATTTAGCTAAGCTTATATATTAATCATTTCGTGACCCATTTTTGTTGGGAACATGTAAGCAATCATTCATTATTAAAGAAAATGCATTTTTAATTTTGTAGAACAGAAGAATAAATAAGCACTTGGACATGTTCTCAAAAGTAATTCCAACTTTCAAAATTTCGTTTTACAGTGAGAATTCAATTAACAAGCAAGGTATAATTCATTAATTGTTCAGCTGGAGCATGCAGTGGGTTAGTTCACAAGGACCAGCATTTGAAACCTCTGCACAGGAAGTGACATGTTAAACAGATTAAATCAAACTTTCCACTCACTTGAGGAAAGACTCTTTTATAGCATAAGCTGAGGAAGCATGCAGGCTGTTTTACAACATCAGTATTCCCGTCTCCTGCAAGACAGAAACACTCCGTGGAATTTATAATGCCGGGCATTAACAGTATTAAATGCATCACCTTGTGTGCTTTGGAAAGTGTTCAAAACTTCATAAACTTCTAGATCCATCCATCTTACAGTGGCCATTACGCTGCTCAGTAATGGTCCCCTTAAACTTCACTATTTTACAATTCATTTCCATTCTTCTCCATGTCAGCGCCACTTTACATAAATGGCTACTTATATTCCGCGTGGCCCCAATACGCTGCGTCCCCTCTCTCTCTTTTAACACGGACACGGAGACCTCATCTTCACATAAATGCCATGGGCTGGTGCCTTCGATATTCAAACGTAATGCAGTTGTTAGTTTAGCAAACAACCAGTCACATTCTTTTGGTAAAACAAAAGTATAACTGTCCACATGAAGGCCATTTACAACATGCGGTCAGTTTTATTTTTTTAAACATCAACTCTAATAAATTTGTACCCACATTCATGCCTGGACTTGCTAAATATATCCATATAAAACAGGGGGAACAAGAAAAATGGAGAAACAACAGTGAAAATTTCAGTGTTTATATATTCCTATGTTAATATGTCATTGTGAATCAACCCACAGTGACATGAATATAAATGAATGCTATGCAATATCTCACATCCTTGTTTTTCTTCAAGCAAGAACATGGTAACTGATGTTCTAGCCAGGACATTACACATGCATGGAATTATGGGATCAGAGGGCATCAGGCGGGACTGCGCCAGGTAAGCACTGCAACATTGGAGAGAACCCAAATGGTGACTGAGTATGGATTAAGGTTAGCAAAAAGAAGAGAGAGATATCCCAGAATGCAAAGGGAGTCAGAACCACATGATGGAATGTAAGAAGAATTCAGGGAATGTAAAGCATAGATATATCAAATAGGGCAAGGCTCAAAATTAATGTTGTTTCTAATACGCAAATATTAAAGTATTAAAGGAAATTCTACACTCCCAGCACAAAGATATCACCATCCTGGTCATCATATCAAATTTCTTGGTTGATATGTTTATCCAAAGCAACTAGGGATTTTTGCATACTTACTAGAGCAATTAAATGTAATTACCTTAGAGCTTAAACAGAACCATCTCCATTAGAAGGCCATGCCTTTAATCACTCCACTACCAACTACTCACCAGATGATCACCTACATGTCCAAGAAAAACTCCCCTTGAACTGCCACTTTCCAAATGACACTCGGTGATGTCATCAGGATCTGCAAATTTTCCTCAACTTTTCTGCTCTCAGTGACTCGGTGTTCAAGACAAATATGTCAAAGCAACGTTATTCCACTGTGATATTTACATCGACGAACGGCTCCAGCTTCCAGTTCCTGTTCTCGAGCTTCTGAAGAAGCATAGCTTCGATTCTGTCATTTACAGCGCAACTGACACGACCGTGGCAAACACAGAGACGCTCGAGTGAGAAAAATCAGGTTCAAACGGCCTCAGATCCACTGCAGCGGAACCGGAATGTCTCCGGATATCGGGTTCTATGGGCGTGCTGCTGAGTTGAGCCCCTACAGATTCCCGTCACAATGCAGCCCTCACATGGCCAAGGCAAGGGGCACAGGGAAAACGTTGTTTGGTTTATGACCATTCCAAACAGCAGCTGTTTGTTCATGCTAATTGGAAAGAACATGGTTCACATTTATATGTACATACATACACTCAGAAGCCACTTTATTAGGTTCACTTACTCGTTAACCCCAATGAGCTCCCCCTACAAAAAGAGAATTATATTGCTGCAACTCAATACATGCAGCATGCAGACAGGGTCAAGGGGTTAACTTACTGTTTGACTAAGTATTCGAATAGGTAAGACTACTGAACTAAGCAATCCTGAAAGTGGTGTTATTGTTACTGCTATATGTGCTGCTTCTAGCATCTCAGAAACAGCTGCCTTCCTGGCATTTTCACACACCACAGTGTCTAGAGTGTCCAGAGAATGGTGCGAAAAACAAAAAAGATCCAGTCTGCAGTACTTCTGAAGAAAAAAATACGTTGTTGACGATAGAGGAGAGGGGGGAATGGGTGAACTTATTAAAACCAACAGTGCAAAAATATCGTGGACCAGATTCCATGAGGAAAGTTTTCCAGCACGCTGAATCAATGCCTTGACAAATTCTTGAAGAATTTGCTTACTTTATCATGTAAGCAACACAGGGGGCGTCCTACCCAGTACTAGGCAGGTGTCCCTAATAAAGAGGCCGGAGTGTACATGTACGAGTCCGAAGTCATGCCGGATTTAGAAGATCGGTTTCCCCGAGGAAGCAGAATTCACGGAAAACAACTTGAACCAGGGGAGATAACAGTCTTTAAAAGGCTTTCCGGTTTCCCGCCTTTCTGCAGAACTGGAAGTGCTCCCGAGCGCGACGCCCAGCGGTTTCGTCCATTAACGATGTGTCGTTAATAGCACGGCCGCGTCGCCCGCGCCGGAGGACAGTGGAAGCTCTGTGTGGGAAAATCTGACGGACTTGCCTGTGGCTGATTGACAAAGTGCTGAAAGGGACAAAGAGCCAAGAGCACTTAATGAAATGTGTTTTACGGGGACATAAAAAAAAAAAAAATACAGCTCGCTGGAAATTTTGAGAGCTCAGTGGGTCTTTGCCTCCCTTCATTACACAATGTCTGTAGCGTTCACGTTTCCATACACTAGTGGCGTCTTGGAGCATGTTCAGTGAGCAATAGTGTTCGAATTGTGTTAGAGGAATTGAGGTGGGGGGTCCCTTGTACATGATAGTTGTCAGTCTGGTTGGGGGATAATGGTAAAAGTTGCTGGGCTGTAATGGGGGGATCCTGGGACCATTCTGTTTACTCTGTACTGATTGGTTATATTTGGTCTCTCTCTGTTGGATGGGCAAATGATCCGCTCTCCTGTAGCCACACCCCTCCCCCAAGCATTTAATGGATCGGTCCCCGGGCAACATCAGCGCTGTTTTGCAACAAATTCCATCCAGAGCGCAGCGAGAAAATGCGAGGGATCATCCAGGGTAGATTATCGTCGACGATGGGGGCATCCCGTCCTGGATCTCGGAATGTCTCGCTCCGATCGCTGCGTGTAAAAATAGGCCTGCAGCCGCAAGGCGGTTCCCCCCGCCGTGTTTTTTAAAAGACGGCCTGTCCTCTGCCCCCCCACCCCCTCCGCTGACGAAAAGTACCCTCTGCGGTGTGCTGCGCAAGCATTCAGGGCAGCTGGCAAAGCCTCAACAAGACCCAAAGATCAAGGCTCCCTTTAATTTAAAGGCCTAAGTAAGCTTTCGCCAAGAAGAAACTCCTTATTATAGAAGTCAGCGGTGGCCTTATAATTAGACCTGCTATCGTTCCTATTCTGCCGGGGCAGCGATCCACACGTGGGCCTCCGACCCACTGACCAGACTTCTGAGGGCAATTCAGACCTTAGGCGAGAATCGGCCAACTAGAACTTTTCCAGAGTTGCCCAGGCACGGCTGTCACAAGCACCGATAAAAGCACGTTTGCAGGGGCGACACTCTGGGGCGCTACGGAGCAGCCCACTCAGCTGGGCGTGGCTTTCCGAGAGAGACGCCATCCGACGGATGTGTCTGATTGCAGCCTTCAGAATGGTATGCGCCGCACAGAGAAAGCCGGGAAGAATTCCTGAACTGTAAACACTCGCCTTCTTCAAGAAAAATATCTAAGGAAATGAAAATAAGCATAACAATACCCCCATGTGTTCAGACACTCAAGCTGAAACATTTACTTTTGGGAAGTGACTCAGAGAAAGCCTTCATTTAGAAGCACTGTGAACACCGAACATTTCCCATATCACATCTATACTTAAATGATTCATACTGAATGAAAAATGCAAACTGCGTGTGCAGCAATACTGAAGAAGCATCTGGAATTTTCCGTAGATGAATAATCTTGCTGTTTCCTGTGAAAATCACTGCGGAAATATCCAGACATCCTATACTCGAAAACAGAAACCTAAGAAAAACTTGGTGAAGAGGCCAGTGATGCAATAAAGGTGGTGGTTCCCTACTGAGGGTTGGGTTTACGGTCAAGTGAGGCTAAGTTACAGGGGGTGGGAAATTCAGCACATTTGCAGGGATATTTTGATTGAAAATGCTAAAATAAATAATTAAAAACTCCTAAACATCACCACTCGGACGACAGCCTTTTCTAGGAGTCTAACAGCTCAATAAGAATGCATTTCTCTCGTCAGAAAATGTTTTTTTAAATATTCACCTACAACACTTAATCATTTCAAAGGCCCCCGAGCTGAAAAAGTCCCTTCCTGATCGAAAGGACTATGATGATTCCAGATATATTCTAGGTAATAACAGGCATGAAATCTAGAAAATAACAATTAATATCAATGGGTTTTAAAATTTTTGTACTGGGTTTTTCCCTCACATTAAAAAAAGATTCCAATCTGAAGAAACTGTCTGACATTTTGAAATATTTTGACTAAATTTCACTCTGGCTGCCAGGATGGCCTAGAATAACTTAACATATTTTGACAGTATAGAGGTGAATCTACTGACACCGCATTTTGTGCAGTCGATGAAAAGTCATGACAGACAGGGTTAGCTCTCCTGAATTTTTACAATTTCATCCGGAGCATGACAACTGTTCTAAATAACTGTCTTCGCTGACAACAGAAAGGTCTCTGGCTAACATTAGCAGCTCAATCAAATGGTTAACTATGCATAATTAGACAAGATGTGGAATGACAACATTCCTAATATGGAGACTAATCATCACATGCAGGGATTCTTGTGTTTGAATCGCTGCAGAACTAAAAACAGCCTCTTTCAGCATTGAATGCAGTTTTCCTGAGGACTGATGGCACTTTTGTACAGCAATAAGAAATAATCTCGGGTGGTCACATGTTAAAGGTCACCATGGGTCACCGGTTAGCCTAACCGCATGCAGGAGAAAACATCTATTACACAGGGAAAATATGTAAACTACACACAGCAGGTGTGGGATTCGAACCCTAAACCCTGGACATGTGAAGCAACAATGCTAATCTCATTGTGAGAGCAAAGTAGTAACAATACACTCAAATACTGAAGAAAATATCCCATCCATTCAAGGCTCTCCATAGCTACATAAATGAGTAACTGCAGAGAGTGGATACCTTAATTAAATTTACTTAAGGAGCTGGAAGGAGAAAAAAAAACAATGTTTAATGGACACTTAAATCAATAATTTCTCTGACTCCTAGCAAAGTCAGCACAGCCAGTCGCTTTATTCAGTACCTTGAACAATCAGCGGAGCAGTTGGAGTTATCGGCGTGCTGCTGTTGGATTGAAGACTTTTGTTGAAGCTCTACATTCAGTATGTGGTTTAAAAGTACAAGGAAGTGATTCTCATGGTCTCAAGCAGGTGGCGTGAAAGATGGAAGTGAAAGGCAAGAGCGCAGGTCAAATTAGGGGAATGACACGGGGTTCCTGCAGCGAGTCACCAGGCAGGACAGAGGGGGCACAGTGGTTAGGAGAGCAGTGCTGCAGTCTCACGCCTCCAGGGGTCAATTTCTGCTCTTATTCCTGTGTGGACTTCGCACATTCTCTCTGTTTACTTGGGTTTCTTCTAGCAGTCTAAAAAGGTCAGGTGACCTGGTGTCTCTATATTGCTGATAGTCTGAGAGTGTGCTCTGTATGGACTGGCATGTTTTCCAGGGCAAACCCTGCCTCTTACCCTAGTTTTACTGGGCCGGACTCCTGGTTCACAGTCACTCTTAACTGCATAATTGATTATGGATGGATGGATGGATGGATATAACTACTGCATGAAAGTAACACTGCCCCAAAATAAATGAAGAGAAAAAAAGGTAGGAACAAATTAAGTATTACTAGTATTAGTTGCTGTGAATATTAGACCTGCTTAAATTTCACCAATACCTAGAACTATTACTGGTGGATAGAAATTTACTATGCAACTTTATGCAAAATAAAAAGTAACTGAAATACCTTTTTGCACATCTGTCACAGAAAATGAACATCACCAGGTATAATTTACCCACTACTGTATTTGCAGAATTAACCTCCATTAAAACGTCCATCTCTACCTGCTTTGGATAAAAGTATCACCCTGGCAACTGAATCTAAATATGAATTTGCAGTTTAAAATGTGCCGTTCTGCTTTGCTCTTTAAAGCGTAGAGTTAAAGACGCCTGCACCTTCTCCGCTGGCTGTACTATCAAGGACACTGAGTCATCTCCTTTGATAAACCTCATAAAAACATCAACAGCTATTTTCTTTTCATCTGCTTCACTTTGAAACCAAATCAAAAGGTTTTCTACCAAGAACCTACCTGCTCATTAGATACCGCTGATGCATTTGTATGACATCACAAAAACATTGTGCTCCCACGCAAGTTCTTAAGTTCCTGAATTCAGTGCCTCAGAATGGACACTGCTTTATATTATAAGCTTGTTCCGTGTAATGATATGCTTTCTAAACATATGACAAGCATATTGCAGACAGGATGATACAATATATATTTAAATGATGTTAGAGATGTAATGTATGATATTGTTGGAAGAACAATAGTTTATCCTGTAAGATTTGGTATAATCTGGTATGTGGGGGACATCTAGATAGCGTCTGAAGCAGGGTTAGTAAAATCCATCACTATTGGGATGGAGAAGAAAAGCATTATTAATTAGTGTTTAATTAGGGTTCTGTAAATGAGACACTGACTGAACGAAACGGGAAAACCACACTGCGCTTCCCCCCAGATCATGGATATGTCTCACAGCGGGGGGGGGCCCAGAATGCGGAGTAGCTTGATGATGCATGATCTTGATCTGGAAGGGTGGGGGGACAGAGTGGTCCAGTGCATCCAACAGCATGCTTTCTGGCGAGGATGGCGGGTGATATTGCACATGAATCCAAGAGAAGCTCGGATGGGGGGGGTCATGGTGACTGACACCTTCTTTCCAGGCGTTGCTGGGTTGACGCAATTAAAATTTAATGGAGCACTAAGTACCAATTTTAACCGTTTATTGTGCTGGAGGGTTGTCTGCACTTATAAACATCAACACAAGAATTTCACAAGATCTCATGCATGAGCTTGTAAACACTCTAACGTGCACGCACACTTTGGGGAGGTTCCTTAAACAACATCTGAAACACTTTTCCCTGAATACAGACCCTGCTTTGACAAGGAACCTCAATAGTGGATAATCACATATGCTGCAAGGAGGAATCAGCAGCTCCGCAACAGAGAACAGAGATGTACAATATAGTGGATTGCAGTGTGACAGGGTGGATACTTCACATATTGAAAGTTACTCTGTCAACTGTCACCTTCACACATCAATTGGCCGAATGACAGCAGATGTCCTGGACAATGACACCCATTTTCACAAGAATAACTAACAGCTTCGACTACAGCTGATGCGTGGGCTGGTCCTCAACTGGATAAACCGCATTTTTTCCTAATCTGGCCATTCAATTCCTCACAAATTTGCTTTAGCTCCTGACAATTACTGACATTAAGCGCTACTACATTTTGTTAGAAAAACTATCAAATATAAAACCAAAACATGACGTTACAGTTAAATAACAAGAAATGTTTATGACACAGCAAAAAAAATGTCACACCAGTCAGAGATACTGAGAATGTTATATTGTATCTGCCAGATAAAACTTTCAAAGTCCTTTCAGGTATGCAAAAGTTCAGGAGGATGCAAAGGTTTCACATTCAACACTTATAAGTTATTTCCCTAAGAGGGCTAATATCGTCAACATATGTCCTCTGTTTTTAGGAACATTTGCTACATAGCAACAACTGTTACAGCATCTGTCCATTTCAAATGCCAAGGTAACATTTTTTTTTTTTTTTTGCTATTATATAACTGGTGCTTCACTCCTGATGAAATCTCTACTCTGTGGATCTGAAGACGGGATGACATCTCTGCTTTCAGAGTGAGGAGTAAAACATTTTTAAAAACTGAGGCGCCCCCTTCATTAAGCTTTAATTAGAGATAATTTATCTTTGTCGGTTCTTCTTAATTGGTGTATTATTGACAGTAGTGTTACCTGGGTTGTTTGTGAGAGTGACTGTGCTTTGTTCTGGAATGTTCCAGAATCAATAGCCAACTTTCAGCAGAAGACACAAGACTAGAACACTAAGAAAACATACTATATGCTTTTACTGAAGGAGGCTTGGAAATGCATATCTATTAAAAAAAGAGGGTGTGGAACCCAGAAAAGAATAAAGCAATATTTCTCAGTTAATGAAACAAATAGGAATACAGATGTTTATGCCATTGGCAAAGAATTTAGCGGAAAAAACACATGCAGACAACATCTTCAAATGACAACACAGAAAATATCTATAGTATCACTGGTCAAGTTCAACAAACTATCCTCTCCACTTGCTGAGCGATCAAAATGCTGTTCATATCCTCAAATGTGATGAGTCATTTGGAACAGCAGAGAGCCAAAACCATAGATAATCTTATAAGCGACTGATTAGAAAAGTGACAGCGGGTGAGAAAACACACTCCCCGCCCCTCGGATGTTTACAGTCACTCAAGACATTTTGAGAGATTCGTGCAATTCATAATGTTTGGCTTGTTCAGAAAAGCATGAACGAACATTACTACATATGCGCCGGTGAATACGTAGCTAAATGGATTTCCCAGACTGCACTCAGAGGTGAAAAAAAAACACACACACAAGACAGATCTTGCAGATAGGATATCCATATACAGCAGTCAAGCCAAATTTTGACGTACAAAGAGGAAAATCTCAATAGACAGGCAAAGGCAGCATTGCAATTCATCAACCTGACAACGGAATCAGGAGGACTGCCCGAGGTTTGCATTCACAATATGTTTCATGAGTTAACAATTTGTCAGGTTAGTATATAATTAAATCCAGCAGCGACTGAGGACAGTTTCATGCCATTTAAAACCAATAACACACACCTCTGTCTGACCCCCTTTTAAAAAAGATTAGTATTTGTGTTTAAGGTACAACTTTCCCTGAACAATGACCGTTCTTTGAAAACTTTTCTGGGTATCCATATTTACATAAACAAACAAACTAATATAGGCCGATCAATTGAACAGGTAATTTCAGGTTTCTCCGCAGGGAAATTACGAGGCAGACAGTGTAGATCTAATAAAACCAGGGACTAGACGGTACGTTTTTCACGGCACCTTAAACGCTAACAGTAATCTCTAGGCAGATTTATTTAAGAGGTAAGGATCCGAAGATTACATTTTCCCGCAGTCTTCACCACCCTCTAACACTGAAAGTAAGAATCTGAATTAAAATGCCCGGGTACCGCCGTCAGCCCTCACTTACATTTGCTAATCGGCGCGATTTACGCAGTAAGACGCATTAAAAAATGCAGAATGAGCTACTTTGCTGGACAAAATATTTTAATTTAGTTACGTATCACATTAGCTCTGTTCAAGGGAGACATCGTTGTTTCCACAGAGGCTTTGGATAGGCTAAGTATCCTTTGTAATATAGATTACAAACCCGACTACAAATAATGGAAGTCAAATCAACATATACAATGACAGAGTTTAAGACTATATACCTGGACTTGGTGATTGCGTTGGAGGGGACACTGACATTTCCTATAAGCTAGTTATACAGAACACGAAGAAAGTGTTTAAAAATGTGGGAAATTGGTTTGTTTCTGTGCCAGATTCAGAACCATCTCAACCCATCAAAAAGCTACGTAAATCGGTCGATCCCACAATTCGTCTGCATACAAATGATTTTAAAACAATCAATATTATCACCATTTTAACTCTGTTTAAATTTGCATTCATACATCATCAAGGTATAGCAGATGAAATTCAAAAGATAACAAAGAAAAAAGATATTCATGCTAATACATCTGGGAGAAATGCCGATTTAAAAGTAAATTGTGAATTTGAATACATTTTTCTTTACGGCGCATTTGATCGCTAAACAAAAACACAGCCTAGTTTATTAACTCAACCAACCATGTTTCTGTTGCTTTTCTATTTTTATTAGTATTTATTCTCTATTTAAAATGCAAGTTGTGGGAACGTTCTGGTAAAAGGCTTTTAAATACACTTGACAGGTTTCCTGCATGGATGCAATTATAGTGGTATGAACTGGTGCACAAGTCTCGTTTCACCTCTCCATCCTACTATTTCCCTGACGAAAATAAAAAGGAACCTTTTCTTATTTGTGTATGCCATAGGCGGGTTTCTCCTGAAAGCGTTTTTTTCTCTCTTTTCTAAATTGATCCTGTACTAATTGAGATAACTGGGCAGAGGAGGGGAAAAAGTTTGACTTGTGCAGTGGACTTGGGGTTACATGGGGAAAGCGTCTGCTGAGAAATAGGGCCTTTGTAAGCTATCTGAAGATCTGCCTACAGGTCTTTAAGTCGGCAAGCGTGCCGTTACACGCCTTGGAGAAGCACCGCTCAGGAGGAGAAAAGTACGCCGGAGGAATAAGAAAGCGAGCGGGCAGCTACTTTGTTGGACGGAGTAGATCGGAGAAACCGCAGGGGAAAAGATACAAATGTGTCGGAGATCGAATCTTACCGAGGTATTGTCGGAATTCTAGAAGAAATTTGGGGGGTCCGCCGTTCCACTGATAGAATAGGGAACCGAGACAAAACAGGAACAGAGAAGTCATGCAAAAGCCATAATCGCGCAGGGAAAACCTGAACAGTATCAGGGAAAGCCAGGCGCTCCTCTTGTTGTTCCGGTCTCTTGTGTGATTCTGGGTTTGACTTTTGTGACGGTAGCTGGTACTGTAATTCATCATCTCCTCCTCGCATAGAGCCGTCGAGAATCGTGGTCACCCATTCGCCTCGGAGAAAGTCAAAAACTTTGGTTCTATAACATTTGGATAACAGAAGAGGGGAAAAATAAGCGGGGATCCACGTCTGCCTGAAAAGCGACGATCCTGTGGCCGTCTCCCCTTCTGATCTCAAGCGGACCTTTCTCCGGCTACGTCAGGACTAGTTCTGCAAAGCCGAGCTGGCAAACCCGCGTTACCCTTCAGCCTCTCGGTTTAATGCCGGTGTCAGATTACTAAGAAAATCCCACAGTTGAGAGAGCTTGTTCTTACTGCAGAACAGGGACACCTTAAGGCCAGATTTCACAGTGCTTCTTTCGGATGACCCCCTTAGTCTTGGGTACGATTTAGCAAACCCCAAAATTGTGTAAATTCGTGCGTTTTCTTTTTCGTGACTACCTACCCCAAGTAGCATACCCTGATATAATACTCGAATCTTATTTTCGCTATATTCTTTTAGTATTGAATGCGGCTCAAAATCTTTCCCGCTCTAGTCAATGGCGTATAATGTTTCTTAATATAAAATACGTTATCTAAAACGATCGAATTAATTTCTTAAATAAAGTTTTGATACCTGCAGTGATAGATGTAATTTACTCAAGTGTCAGTATTTGTGAACTGAGAAACGCTTTTGTATGACACAAGCTAAAATGTCCCAATTTTTGGTAAAAGTTGTCGACGGGGGGTGGGGCCGATAATAATAATAATAATAATGATGATGAAAAAACGCGCATTCCACGACTCACAAGAAAGCAAATGCACGATACACGAATGTTTAGAAGAAGCTGCGATAACGGTAAAATCGACGGACTGTCCACGTCGAATAGTTCACGGTTTACCCTCGTTATTCTTGCTATTGGATACGTGGCAGATGAATATCAAAGAGGGTAGTGATGGATTCAACCATTTAAACCATTTAAACCCCCCTATATGACTGGTGACTCGTAATAGTTTCCATTCCAAGGAGCAAGCAACAGATTATTGGACCTCCGAAAATAAAATGTATCAAGTAATAGTAAATAAAATGTTTAATTTTATTGTATTTATGTTCTTATTACAAAACAACGGGATGTAACATCTGAGACAATTCCATTACATATATACACCATAGTCGCAGATTGCTTTATTTTAGAGGGAACGATTTTCTCAGAAAACTGAAGACCAGCAGTAACATTTTTGTATATATTAAATAAAGTTAAAATGCATGATTTTTAAAACATGTTACGATAAACATCATATTCTTACATTTTTTGTTTAAAACTATGCTTTTTTTCACATACTCGATTTGCGGGAGTTAACACCTGACTTTTGTTCGTAAGTAGTCCTGGTCGGGGTACACGTGATCAGCCAGTCCGTCACAGGGTCCGTATATACATAGGCTACACATTCATAATTGTACATGATTAACAATTTAGAGACATCAGTTGTTTTAACAGTGGGAGAAAAGCCGTTTCATTATGTGTGTGTGTGCATCTTTATTTGCTGTTACTCTGCCTCGGATCCCATCTTTCATGGGAGCGGCTCCAGGCTTTTGGTAATTCTACAGGCCTGCTGGATAAACAGCTGGAAGATGGATGGATATACGGTAGAGCTCATCACGGACTAATCACGGTGACGATGGTGACTTCATTGTTGATTTAGTGCTTCTGATAGATATCTCTGGCGTTTAAATAAAACGTGGAATGAGATGAACTGTGGAATAATGACTTTTAAAAACGACCCACGTAGGCTATATGAGAGTCCTTTGAATTGCAACACGTTGTGCAAATGTTTATTCAAATCAGTCTCGTTTTCAGTTTTGTGCATTCATGCGGCTAGACCATTCCCTAATGTACAGCCTGCAAAACTAAATTCAGAAGTCGACCAATTTGCATAAACCACAGTCCCAGGCATACCCACTAAACGCGGACTCGGTCATTTCTGTTTCATCTGGCAAACACAATTGCCAATACATGGTCTGCATTCAACTGTATATATAATATTTAAATAAACCGTTGTGAAAGTTCCTCACGTTTTCTTCAACTGGATGCATGCCGTATTTGCAGGTTATTGTTTTTTTTTTTTTGTTTTTTTTTTTGCAAGTATAACAAACAAATTAAATTGTATATTTAGGCCTATAACAGGTTTTCAAGGGAAGCTTCCTTATACAGTATAACCTTTCTTCCAACTACCGGACACTGCAGCGAGTTTGTGAGTAATTTGTATGAGAAGACTGAACCTACAACCAACTGGCGTATCTCCTTACAGTGCAGTGTGCATATTTTACTCAAGGCATTCTGGGAGAAGGCTTATGAAAATTGAGATGAAATTAAAAACATTCAGCACCTTTTAGAAATCTGAACATTTTTTTCTTTCTAATTTGAAAAAAAAGATCCTTCATAGCACAGTAATGCTTGCCTTCATAATGAAATCTAGCTTGTTATAATTTAAATAAATTCATTATCATGCCTGGGAGAATTTTAATTTGAAACCTTTGGAGCACAAACCATCGTAAGAACTCTGGTATAAATTGATATACCAAAAGTAACTGCACCCGCTGTGAAATGTAAGGTACAGGAGATAGAGCAACTGGAGCTCAACATTATCATAATATACCGACATACTCTAAAGGGTAAGATTATTGCCTTGTAAAACCTATTTGCTTCATCATTGGTAGTAAGAAGAGTTAACGTCTCACCGAGTATAATTAATAGCGTATAATGTCCCTTAATATACAATATATGATCTATAAAAAAATCAAGGAATCAATATGCATGAGATTACTTTGAGCATATAATACTGTGTATTTTCCAATGATGAAATTTTATATAATAAAAACGAAACCCCAAAACTATATCTTTAAGTAGGCTTAATTATTAAAATATTGACTATTTACTATTGATATGTGAAAATCTGAAGGTTTTCAAACATTCGTCTCTTTTTAAGACAAAAACGTTTTGGTTAAGCTACTGCATCTCACTTCTTGGGAAGAAAACAGGCGCATTTGACTAGCCATACATCACGTTCATTTATCTTTAGAAAAGTCATTGTCGACATATAAAACCCGTTTTTTAATGCAAAGACAGCTTAGTCTTTTTATCGTTTCCTTTTATAAGAAAATGTGACTGGAAAGGTGATTTCTTCCATCAAGTTGGTAGTCTGCTTGGCCACATTTTCAACTTCAAGGCGAAGAAAGTCAGCAGCAAAGCAGTTTGCAACAGGTGCTGCATTTAGAGCAGCTGGCTCTTTTGGGATTTTACACGATTCTAGAAGCGGAACGTGTGCTGAAGTAATCCCTCTAAATATCCACACCCAGCCCGAGCTCCCCCTGCTGGCCACTCACGGCTGGGCGCCCTGAGCGCGCAGCAGGCTGGCCGCACTGAGGAGCCGCTGTACGTGGCGTTCGTCTTTCACGCCCAGCCGTAGCACGTGGGGCTCAGTCAGCAAGGAGACCTGCTCCAGGGAGGTGAACCCGGCCTGGGTGAAGCTCCGGAGGTACATGGGGAGGCCGATGGACACGAGCCAGTCCGCCGTCGTGCTAATCTGTCCTGCAGAGGGCGCTCTCTTTCCCAGCTCTGTCACGCCGCCCAGTGGAATCTGCAGCAGAAAGTGATGATGACTAATAGCAAAATGAAAGGATGCTTTGTTTGCCAATTGCATGTATATGGGGACATAGGAAGGGTTTTTTTTTTTTTGCATATCCCATCCTGCTCCGGCAAAACCAGCTGAACCACAACCCCCCCCAGATCAAACATAGAAAATATATCAATACGTAAGACAAATATTGAATTTTGACATATTATGCTCCCCCATTTTGATAGGCTCAGTGTCCCCACAACCCTGCACAGGACAAGCGGGTATGTAAAATGTAAAATGGATGGATAGGTGGCTATTCCCCCTTGTAAAATATTCTCCGTTGTGTCCTGTATATTTCATAATCCAGTCATATAAAATCAGGATCTTGCTTTGAAAGTCCTGCTTCAAGCTTGGACAATTTGCTTCGAAACTGAAGATCTGAATCTAAGTGCAGATTCTTAACCACATCCATCCATTTTCTGAAACCGCTGGTCCTATTCAGGATTGCGGGGATCTTCTAATACACCCCTTAGAAATACACTAGGCTCACGCTATGGACACTCACAGCCATGCGATGCTGCTTGCGCAGCTGTTGGACCCGAATCTGGTCCATGCTGGAAACGATGTCTTTCTCAGGCTGGTCCAGGTCTTCGGAATATCTCTGGGCCAGAGCTGGGGGGATTCCGCAGCGACCATGCTGTTGAAAATCGAATGTATTTCAGAAAAGGTTGCATGAATCCCTGAGCGTCCAGAGAGACCGTGAAATGGACATTTCTCAAAAAGAAGACACTCAAACTATGCCTTGGTGTAGGGCCCCTGAGGTTTGGCGCCCCCAGTTGGCGAGTCACTCAGTCACTATACTAGAGGGGAAGGGCAAAATTGATTTTTTGAATGAGACCCCAGAAACAAGAAACCTGCCCCTGAAGACAGTAATTATGAGCAATGACATAAAAAAATTTTAGTAGGGAACTAGCTGTCTTGCCTATGCAAAATATCATCTAAAACCAATTTTCCTTTCCATGTGATAGGATGTTCATTGCAATTCACTGTCATACATATATTAAATATTTCTGGTTTCTGGCCAGTTTATATTGAATATTTTCACTATTTTTTTCCCATAAAAACCATCAGAAACACCACAATAACCTGTAGAACCTGAGATGTCACAGCAAATTTACACCTTTAATTTTCCACAAACAGCACATACACAGATGTAACTCATTACTGAATTAAAGGTTGCATTTACTGTGCCTTATTTTCTGTGTTTTTTTTAGTCATTTAAGCCCACAGTTAAGCTCTTTTTCACGTTACACCAATAAGGCTGGCACGTGCCTTGGTTCACTGCTATTGTCCTCTATTTAATGAACTTTAGTTTTATATGAAATGGTAAAAACGTGTTGATCATAAAATAAACACCCTTAATCTAATACTTAGCACCAGCCAAGTGAGAAATATGAGGTAAATGAACAGAACTGTTAAATTGAGACATAAAATTACTCTTTTCAAAGTGATCATAAACTTAACGAGCTTTGCACCAGTTATAAATCTGTCCTCATGCAGTATAATTAAGATTATTAAGACTTAATTTGAGTAAACAGAGTTGTACTCAGACCACAATGGCGAAGTGGTTGAATGTTTTTGCACTCAAACTTTTAATATTGACAAACAATAGTGAATATGTTGTTTTTCAGGACCGAATGGTTTCTCTGAAATGTTACAGGCCTTGATTAAAGGAGCGGGAAGCTATGCCCTTCTGTCATCTCCGGAGTCCCACCAGGGCCACACAAAGACAGGGCCGGGCCCCTGGATAATTCTCTCCAAACCATTATCCAAGCTCACATAAATTACCTCTATTAAATGTGTATTCACAGCCAGATCTATCTTTTCAGGGGCAAAGTTTTCCTTGAGAGCCCCTCCTGCTAAGAAAATTGATCATTTCCTTTGCAACGTGGGTAATTTGGCCCCCTACTCAGCTGCCTATTCTGTCTATAGCTATATATTTCAACTTGTTTTAACAGTTTTAATTTTTTTGAAAAATTCAGTGATTATTTTCCATGCCATGCTCATCGACCTCAACATTTCTCATGGGTGCCCCCTAGTGTCCGGGGCCCTGAAAGTCTTCCCATTTCTCCCCCTTATGTGCGGCCCCCGCCCTGGTCTTTCAGGAGTGTGGCCTGGGAATCGTGCTCACCTTGTCGGAGTACGGCTCCTCGGTAAGGTCGATGCCCTCCACGGCGAGCCGGTCCTCTAACAGTGACTCCAGGTCGGCCGCCCTGGCATGCCAGCTCTTTCTCCCGGAGGGAAGCTTGCCCCCTCGTGTCTGGGGGAGGTCGGAGAGCCAGGGCGGAGACACAGCGGGACGGAGGTCCTCCTCTTCGGTGCTGCATTCAGCAGAACTGGCTGCCTTGCGAGGTTTCGTCGGGCGAGGGGGTGCGGCGGCACTTCGAGAGGGCATGCCTGATTCTCGGGGCCCGTTGGATGATCTATACCGGGACTTTTTGAGAGGAACTGGTGGCGGTACTGGTGGCTTTTTAGGGTATGTCCGTAGGGGTGCAGCCCGGAGGATCACCTCTGCTGTACAGGTCGCTCTTGGACGGGGTAACGTTATAGGCTGTGCTGAAGCCTTATAGAAGCTACTGGAATGTTCCACAGCATAACGCCCAGGTGCTAAAGACTTCTCCGGATTTAGACCGAAGGGGCGGGGCTTAGAGCCACGCTCAGCATGAGACTCCGCCCCCGAACAGAAAATCGGAGAAGGCTTGAGTACAAAAGCCTGGAAGTCCCTCTTATCGGAACCCTGGACCTGCTGGAGGTGTCCCAGAGAGTGAGAGCGTTCCCACAATCCTTCAGGAAAGAGGGGCCTGTGCAGATCTTCACAGCTGCGGCTAACTGCCACCAGGTAGGGGCTCTTTTGCAAACGGGGGGGGCTCTGGTCAGAACCCTTGATGAACACCCGCTTATCGAGCAGCTGTTCTGACTTGGTCTGGAGCCAAGTCTCTGCGGAATCGATCGCAGGGACGGCAGGGCAGTCGCATCCGTACGTGGCTGAGGACCCGCCAAGACGAGACAACTTCCTGCTCTTGCCTGAAACAAACAATTTGCCTCGAGTAAGTTTCTGGGTCTGTCCTACTTTCAGCTTGAAGGCCTCTTCAAGGTTGCCAGCACTGCTGGTGTCTCTCATATTCGTGTGGAGAGGACCCCAGTCACTCACAGCACACAATCACACAACAGACACGTATTACGGAAAATTTAGAGACGGTAAACTGGAGGAAACCCACACAAACACAGGGAGGACACACAAAGTTCACACAAACCCTTGAGATGTCAAGTTTCAGCTTAACCCCTGAGACACAGGGTTGCCAAGTCTCACGCATCTGGCGTGACAATCATGCTTTTAGACTCTCAGGCAAGAACTCTTATGGCAGATATTTATTGTAAACCTTAAATTAGCTACATCCAAAGTACTGGAGTGGTTTGCAAACCATACAGATTATATACTAGTTACATGTAAATGCGTGTGCATGTGTGTGCTGACATGTCAAGAATTGAAAAGCTCACTCCAGCCAGCTGACCAGAGTTGGCATCCTTGGAGATCTCCACACCCCCATCTCCACACCAACCTACTGATTACCCAGGAGTTTCAATTCGTACCTGCTAACGATGGCCATCGTAGTTATTTGTTGAGCAGTCAAAAGTTACCTTGATGACTGCACAAAATTTAAAAAAATATTCTCACCTAAAGTTGAATAATAAATTGCAGGCCATTTAGGTGGGTAGACAACTAAAATCATTACCATTTTCTAGTAGGATACTGAAGCCATGCAAAAAGTAGGATATGAGACAAGATTTACAGTATCTTACCATCTTAGCCTAAGTGTTAATCGTGAACTGCAAGGACATAGTCAGCATTTAAGCACGTGCAGAGAACGGGAAAAAAAAAACAGTGAATTTGCAGACCATTAAGTTAATCAGAATTGTTTTTACACCTGTGACAGTACAAATTACGCAGGTTCATGCAAAGACCACTCAGCACAATCAGGCAGGCAATCAGGAAATCGGCGTTGCCAGAATGATTGTCGAAAAGGTCGTTTTCCAAATAGTTTCGAAGCGTGGCCAGAAGGAAAGTGAGCTTCCCAGGCAGAGGAAGACAAAGAAGTCACACAGATTCAGCTGTAAAGTACATATTTCTGACGGCGCTTAGTATGAGTAGCTGGAGAAACAGGAGGAAAAGTGAGGAAATAAGGAAAAGCAGGCCGAGATGAGTGAATCACTATGCCGTTTATTCAACGGTATCCATAGCTACCGTACATCTCTCCACACAGGCAGGAAACACAGGAAACAGAACTTTGAAAGCGATTAAAGCAATCAAGGCAAACAAACGCAAATCAGCACTAATGTTACAAATATCTCCCCAGGTGAAACACACAGCTAGGTTAGTCTAAGAATAATTTAATAACACTAAAAATATGACAATTTCAATGCTGCTATGATAATCTGTCAGAAAGGCTTTTTGTCATTCAGTAATAAAGTATCACTTTTTCTTTCTTATAAAAATAGCATAGTGTAACAATATTTTGTTAAGAACATCCATACATCCTTGGGTAACATTATAAATAATAACCCTAAAAAAATAAATGCAGAATAATAACAAAACTGTAAGAATGAAACAGAAGCACAGGTTTGGTGAATCACTAACTTATCATGACTCTTCATATTAGTAACACGTTCACTAGTGACTTCAGCTAGATCAAAATACAAGAGTTTAAAACCAATTTTTCTGTAGTATTAGTTCACGTTTGCATTTGTGTGAAATTGTGTTTTAAGACCAAAACTGGGTCACATATTTGTTCAACAGTGTGAATGAGGAGGAAAAAAACGTTAAAAAAATGATGTAGTTCAGATCAACAGCTGCTGATTCATTGCACAGTATAAACACGTTGAACTGCTCGTCATGAATTTTCAACCAAAAGAATGGTGATAGTGCACCGATATGTCATATTAGAGCACTGATACATGCCCTTATGAAAATTCACTATGGTTTCCTATGATTTTTATGCAGTAACCGTAGTTTTACTATGGTACCTCATGGTACTTTGGTACTACCCATAGTACTACCATGGTAAAACAAAGACCATGGTAAAACAAAGACCATGGTAAAACAAAAACCATGGTTTATGACCAAGATTATACTAGGGTTTAACTGTAGCAAAACCATGATAAAACCATAGTCATGGTTTCCATAGTTACCCAAAAAACCATGAAAAATGGCAAACCATTGTAAACCATGGTTATTTAATCATAGTAAAACCATGGTTAATTTTCACAAGGGTGATGACAGGGCACTGATACCACAGCATAGGAGCCTTCAACGTTTCTCAAACCAGGACCCCCGAAGCTGGGAAGCCTCTGTCCCTAATGTGTGATCACATTTGACCCCAGGCTAAAAACCTCTGTCCTAATATTACACCATTTGAAGATTGCTGCCATATTAATATTCCATATGATGATACAGTGTTGATTCCATATGATTATATGGAACAGATACCTCTTAATGATACCATATCGACACTGCTAGATGAAAATCTATGTCCACTTTTTGACATTTGTCAGTATTTACTAAACATGGAATACCTCTATTCTCCTCTGTCTGCTGATAGCATCTGACATCTAATTGACCAATTAAAAGATGTTTTGTGAAGTCATCAGTGATGGCTGTGTAAAGACAGGTCTCCATTTGTAGTGCGAAGGAGGTTCTCATTGTTTTAGGTTTATTTTTCAGTTTCTGAGAAAATGCCTTTTTTCATGCTCCTGAAATAATGTGCTTATGGAGATACGTGTTTTTCATCGGACAGTGACGATATGGTAATAGAACACTGATACTGTACCATGCTTGGTTTGTAATAAATAGGTTCACGTCATGGGGTCACCTTCATCTCTTTGGGAAGCTGGTACAGAGGACAGTATGGATAGTGGTGGGAGTAAGGGGGTCCTCTACGCCACCACAGATACAAAGAAAGAATGGGTAAGGGGTGATCAGCATGGCGGACACACCAGACCCGAGAGGCAAGGGAGGAAGTTTTGCGTTTACGTGCTCAAGGAGGAGCGGCCATAGATAGCAGGTGGATGCGGGGAGTTACATTACCCATCTCCAGGTTCTCGTTGCTGGCGTAGCAGCCAGAGTCTCGGGGGGTGCTGCCCAGCCGGTCCTCCTTATCAGAGAGGATCTGTTCCTTGGAACCAGAGCGGCCTATGCGATCTGAGTCACTGTTACCTAGGAGATACAATGGGGTCGCATGAACACGGAAGGGAGGTGCTCACATGGGGAAGGGCCTGGCACTAATGCAAATTTCCCTGGAAAATTCTGTGACGAAAAATCTTAACTAAAAAAATGTTTTGTTTTTGCTTTGCTCGGAATCACTATGGCTGCAGTGGAAGTAAGAACCAATAGGACTTTTTAATAGACATTTTAGAAGTTGAACAGTTGAGTGTGTATTTCTCTGCACCAGGGTGAATATCGTTAAGGAAAACAAAAATTTTAAGAACATTTTTTAAACTGAAATATAATAATATAAGAAATAAAACAAAAAGCTACAACTAAATAAAAACTATGAATATTGCATCTGAAAGTAACATATAAAAAATACCTTCCATTTCCATTCCGT
>JAODJU010000025.1:18045188-18061207 GCA_026776725.1 Gnathonemus echidnorhynchus | reverse complement strand
CCTGTCCCCAGCAAACCCCCCCCCCCCCAAAAACCCCCCACTCCCGCCCGCCCTTCACCTCGGTTATCTCGGCCCATCCAGTTTCCTCCCAGTCAGATGTAAGGCCCGAGGGCCAGCAGGAAACAGTCCTCCGGCCAGCCATTGTCTAAGCTGCTCTCGAGAGTGCGACACAGGCCTCGGCCTCCACTGGAGCTGTGTTCCGCTGTTCCGGGAATTCCAGCCGCGTCCACTCACCCGCCGCTGGCGGTGCTGACCCCCTGACCCCGGAATCGGCATCGCCCTTTCCCTAATCCGCACTCAGATTTGATACACCTCACACCGCGAGTGAATAACGGCATCCACCGGGGCCGGCCGACCCTTTTCGGGGCCCTAAGGAAAATTTGATTAACATAGTTGTTTCTCACCTTCCTACCCATTCTGTCAGTCTGAACAGATGTGGGGCCCCCTGGTGGCCGCTGGGGCCTAAGCAGCCACTTAGTTTGCTTATACCTGTGAACCAACCATGGAACTTAGATCTGGATCCACCAAT
Organism: Gnathonemus echidnorhynchus; assembly: GCA_026776725.1. Classification (NCBI taxonomy): domain Eukaryota; kingdom Metazoa; phylum Chordata; class Actinopteri; order Osteoglossiformes; family Mormyridae; genus Gnathonemus; species Gnathonemus echidnorhynchus. Next base: position 18,060,678 of record JAODJU010000025.1, on the reverse strand, counting down.
AGCAGTTTGCTTAGGGCCCAGTGGCCACCAGGGGGCCCCCCCATCTGAACAGGCTGACAAAATGAGCAGGAAGGTGACAAATGACAACTAGGTTAATCAAATTTTGCTTTGGGCCCCCAAAAGGGTGGGGGCAGCCTTGGATATACTGATCTAGTGCCTACAAATTGGGATATCTTTTTTTATATAGGATTTGTCTTACTTTCTCTCAGTCTCCGGTGTGGACACTGCACTGCTGAATCCCAGCGCCTCCTGTGGTGAGGAGAGGTAAAGCAGTTAGGGCCTGGTGGGGCATTCAGGAGCCCCTCCCCCCAATAAAAACGGCACTCACCTGGGCATCCGACTGCAGCTGCTGACACACGACTGTGGTGCTGGGTCTCCCCTGCGGCGACAACAGAAAGGCCATGAGCATGTCGGCCACAGCTGGGAGCTCGCGTCAGCCTCTGGAGGCCGGGGGCCACCGGGAGACGCCCGGCACATCCCTAGGTAGCTCTTATGAGGTCATCGGTGACACTCATGCCAGCACGCTACCTCTGCCCTCGATTGCAGACATTAGCTCAACTAATTTCAACTATGTCAAAAGACGCCCAACCGAACCACCATGCAGTATCTGGCACGTGAAAAGCAGCAGGCTGCTGGAATAGGAGGACAATGTGAGCAATACTCTGATTAGTATTTTTCTTCTTCTTGTTCTTCTACTGAGTATCATTATTATTGATGTTGTTGGTGTGGTTCTAAGCTCCAACTGAAACTTGTGGCATGCTAGTTACGTAAACGTGACGTCAAAAACAGCTGAAAGCCAAAGCCTGTTATTTTGAACACATTCTTTTGATGAGCTTCTCACTACAGGCATCAGATTCCTCCTCCCCCCCCCCCCCCAGCCATCAGCATCTGAGCACAATCTAGGGTCGATTTGAGATGACTGCGAACATCTGGAGAAGTTCTTCCTCCGCTTAAGTGCTCCTCACCGGAAGACACTAATACAGGGATATAGCCAACCTCACATAATTGTCATTATTAACTTTCACAATGGTGGGAGAAATATCTGTTGCAAAAGCTGGAATTAATTCTTTGTCTATTCTCTTAGACGGGCATTGTTTCCCATACTTGGAATATTACTTCTGTGTAACATCCATAAATGAAGTTTAATCCAAGAATTAAAAAAAAAATAAACTGGAGCACGTCTGAGGTTTTATACAACATAAAAAGGCAGAGTGAGACATTTGCCTATGCCTTCTGAAGCCAGACTGGGGAACTGGGACAAGGTCCGGAATTCCATCCAGGCTCAGGGATCTTTGGTTCTGTCTGTCTGATCAGGGGCATTTAATGTATTGAAGACATGCAGTCAGGTCAGAGCAGCGACAGTTACACAGTTCTAATGCAGGAACCCTTAGCCCCATTAAAAATGGTCTGAGTAAATGTTGGCGGAAACATTTTCCCAAGTGCCAAAGCAGGAAAAATATCATGTGTCATCGCATACAAATTTCTTTCCAAAAACTGCCCATAAACTTTCTACTAAATACCTCCCACCAGACATCCTGCATTTGTATTAGCAGTATTTTAGTGGGAACTGTACTGATGCAGAAAAATGCAAGAAACTAGACATGAAAATATGACATTTGAAAGAGCAGGTGTCCCCAGCTGGGGAGTAGCCTGGGTGTTTTAACCTGCCTAATTAAGCCACTGCGGCGTGTGGAGTTAGCAGGGTTCCGGAGATGAGGCACTGTGTGGTTAATCATTGGAACATGTGAATGTAAAAAAGGAAATACGTTTGTCTGGGTTTTGGTCTGTCCATCCATCCATCCATACATATATACATACATTTATTGTATGCATCAAAATCCAGTTTTTGTATCACCTACACTGTCTTTTAACTCGTGCACTTCTAAGTTCTGCAGTGGGCATCCGACCCATTTGGGACAATAAAGTTTATCTATTGATGTAATCGAAAATTCTTCAGCAGTTACGTTAAACTTACGTTAATTCATGGATACAAACAGATGGAAATAAAAAAAAATCTGTAACTGTAACTTTCTTACTAAAATGTGTTCGTGATGTCTCCAAAGAGTGGTTTTTAGCATTCAGGGGTGCATCATTTCACACCCAAGAGACAGAAAAACAGACACAGGCAGCTACACTGACAAACCCCAGTGTCACTGAAACTAAGCGGATTCACATCATGCTTCATATTTGTCTCGACAATCCAGGAAAAAAAAGTCTTTTCATTGATAGATCAAACCTGCAAAATCCTTTTAAAACAAAGACTTCAAAGTGTCTCATATCAGAGGAAGGGGGGGTGGGAATCTAAGGATTTATTTTCAGTATCTGCGACTTTGGCTCCTGAGTAAAGTGGTGGCCTGCTACCCTTCAGGTCTTTCAGAAGTCACACGTAACACATTTTTCCATTGTTTCAAACAATTTCCGTTGTTTTTCCAAGAGCAAATTTAAACAGCGACCCTTCAGGGGCCCAGTAAATGTAACAGGTATAGGTTATCGTTTGTGTACCTGCTGTGACAGTCCTCCCCCCCAAGTAAAAACATACATATTCTGCATTTCATTTAGAAATTGCATTCGTATACAAAAAAGTGCTCCTGTTTTACTATAGGCAATAAAACTACACTACATGTAAAATTCATTTACCATAAATCATGTAATACAACAGACCTGTTCTTTTACCTTTCACTGTTTCATAGACTCCATATATCTTTGTTCTGAACCTGGCTGAAGTGGACAGGTGTATATATGTATGTATATCATAAATGAGGGAAATATTAAGTTCTCTAAAATGTGAACATATTTTAGGCTTAATTTTACGTCAGGTACAAATTAGCAGACTATACTGGCAATGTGGGGTTCATTTGTCTTAAGCAGCAATGGAGGCAAAAAAATGAGAGAAAATCAAACAAGGAGAATTAAAAACGAAAAATGGAAGGACAGAAAGGTGACATGCAGGAAATTGTTAATCATGACGAGTCAAGCGCTGAGTATATCATGAGTATATCATGTGCAACATAGTATTACTAGTTTTAATTGTTTGTATTTGGGAAGTTGCTGTGTCATGCAGAGATTTATGTTGAAGAGATAATCGATTAGCCTCAATATGTTAGCCTTTGACTGGACTGCTGGACGCATTATGTTTTATTACTTATTTATTTTGGCCAGCGGTCAAACGTTATTTTTAGCTTTTTAAGCGGTTTGTGTTTGGGAAATTGTTGTGACATTCAGAATTTTTCTTCGTAGGGATTAAAGATGTTGACCTGTGTTCAGGCTGTTGTGGAAATACTTGTTGCCACTTTATTATTTAACCAAAATTAGTTAGGGTGGGGGGCGGGCGGATGATTAAGGCTTACATGCGGATGCAGGTGATGTCAAAGCCGATCTCGCCTCACTACTATGTAAAGATGAGGGGTTTTTTTTTCAGTTACGTGGTTCCATACCGTTTCGAGCTCCTGGGACACGCTTCGCTTGCGTAGCTCCTCCATCCTCTCACAGACGTCGCCGAAGCAGGTGTTGTAGTATTCAGAATACTCCAGTGCCAGGTCATCAATGCTGCCCAGAGAACCGTCCTGCAGAAACAGGACCACGGTCTGGGTCAGCCATCAACCCTACGCTCCTCCACTCAGGGCTGATCAACGCCCAACAAAGACGTACATGAAAGCACAGACCCCCAGGAACATTTAAAGAAACATGAAGTGGATAGCCTGGAATTTCACTATCACGTACTACTTTGAATTTTTTTTCAAATGTTTATATTTTTATATTTAATTACCCAAAGTAAGTCTGACTTATTTTTCCAATAGAAAACAAACAAAAAAAAAATACAGCAGAATTACTATAAATCTTGACTTCTTGTAAAGATCCACAGATTAGCATCAAAGAATTGCTTCTGCATAATATCACTCTTGAGGTTGTATATGTTTGCCTCATGCCAAGACTAATAAATCAAAAGTTATCCAGAATTAGCATGGCGGTCAGAACTGTATGCCCAATTAGCAGATAAATATGGAAGGATGAAGAATAGCTTTGTACACATGTAACGTCTAAACTAATCCCAAAAATAACTTCTACAGCTACAACTACTGGTCAACAAAGACTGAGAGACTTCACAAACCCAGTGTTTACTTCAAAAACTTAAAAAACAAACACTCAAAAAAAAAATGCCACAATAATGAGTAAAACATGAAGCCATTCTTTTATTTATAAACAAGCACAGATTAAACAGAAATATGTCCTGATTTAATTACATTCATCCCGGACATTAATTACGGACATCCTGTAGGAATGCAGTCTATGTGCTCGTCAATATCGACTCGACACCACCTAATGATAAGAATAATACCTGGACCACAGATACCCACTCAACACATCTGTTAATCTGAAATCCCAATAAATCTGTCTACATGTGGTGTTTCGTTTTTCGGTCTCTACCATTTAGGAGCACAGCCTGTTGAGGGAACAGCTGGCTTCTCTGGAAGGCCGCGGACCTCATGTTTCAGAACAGTGGTACTTAAAACTCTTCCCGACTTTCTCCAGTCAATAAAAATCCTTGTTATGTTTTACTTCCTGCACTAACAAATCGCTGGATGTTAGTTGATCGGTTTAATCACATTTCCTTTCGGTGGAACAGTGAAAATATATAGAACTGCTGGATGGATCAATTTCCAATGACTCCAACTATTTTATCACCTGCAGTATGATTCAAACTGGGGTAATGAACCAGACAAGACATAATACCGTAACAAATTTTATCAATATCTGATTACAGTGAGAATTTGTGAGCTGACGTATTGCCATGACATCAGCAAGCCCCAAAACCAGGAAAACAATTGAACCTTATGCCTGAGGGGCATTTGAGAAACATCTGCTTCACATGGGTGTAACCCAAACCATTTCCCATGGTTCAAGCCAAGAGCCCTTAGCTGTGAACATTACTTCGCACTTAGTTCCCCGTTTCTGATCTCTGAGGCTGAATAGCGTATCGAAGCGCGATAAAACATCTCGCTTGCCTTTTAGCCAGAACCTTAGCGAATGCTGAAGTCAGGCCATTGTTGGAGCCTGGCGCCTCAGTCACCATCGGGGTGCATTTGCATGATGGAGGAGTCTCACGTACGACTCCCCCCCCTCCCAGACGAGCTAGCTAATGTAAATATTTACCACCCGAAGGAAAATTAAAGTGATTAAAAATTAGCGCTGAGGGAAATCAAAGGCGGCATATCCAAACGAAACGTCCGGGAAATGTGGTGCCGGTGAGGTGCATCGTAAAGAGCCAGACGAAAGACCTAAACAAAACGCAGCTGTGCTCAGCACTTTGGTCCAGTGGTCGGTGTCGTTAATCTCCCGTGTCCCGTTTACGATCGGAACCGTGGCTGCTTTTATTACCCGCGTCCACATTTCAACAATACTAATATGCCCTGAAAATCAGAACAGAAGTAAACCATCTAGCTATACTCCTTCAGGACAGCCACATCACCTTAAAAACAAACAATATAACAGGACAGGTGATAGTGTCTTTATACAGAAATAACTGATTAATCAAAGATTCAGGAGAAAATCTTAGTTTGGCTTCTATTTCAGACAGAGGAAGTTAAGCGCTGTAGAATTGTGCTATGCAATTATATGCACTCGGCACATTATTTTATGTATCTAATTTATTATGTCGATTGTCTTGATTGTCCTAGATTGTTCTGCACGACGCCGCAAAGTAAATTCCTAACGCACTTGCCGATAAACCGTGTAGCAAGTGCAGTCATTATAGTGCAATTTGAACTTAATGCTGGTTTCTGTACCCCCAGCTCCTGGGAAGATGGGGGGGGGGGGGCTTCCTCAGGAAATCCTCAGGGCTGAAAGGAAGAGGTAGCACAATCACTGTGATGAAAGAAGGTCTGGGAAAGACCACTAGTGTTCACCACAAAAGTACACCGATGACTGCGAACCAATAGGCCGCTTAACTTGGACAGTCATTCCCCCTCGATCCCTAATGGACCACACACAGGTTTCTCACTGGCTGGAGAGCTCCCAAATGATACATTTCATGCCAAACAAACTAGAACAAATTAGAGAACACGTGATCTACTCCCAGTGCCTCTCCCCGATATATTTTTTCCACAGATCCATTTCAGGGTTGCAGTGAGCTTGGATGGTACTGCACCGCAGTTCAGACACCCTGCCTTACAGGAGACACTCTGGCTTAGACCCCAGTCCATCACAAGGTGCTCAGGGACGATTTAAAGAAAAATACTCAAGCAGATGTAGGGCGAGGATAAAAGCGTCACACAGCACAGAGTGTGTAGGAATCGCCCTGAAGTGTGCATCCATAGGGCAAGCCAATTACTTACCATTATATTCCCATACAATCATATAGTTAATAAATTACAGACAACCTTCAACTAAAATTAAACCTCATTTCATTTTCATTGGACGACCAGCGTCTTTGATGCAGGCAGCATCGGTGAAATGTTTAGTCTTGAAATTTGAACGTAGACTCTCGGCACTGGAAACAGAGGAGCAATTCTGAAACTATCTTGACTGTTTGTTTTTTTTTTGTGATGATAGGATGTGCAAAGCCATGCTAAAGATGCACCTTGCAGAGTCTAATCCAGGACCTGAGGGACATTGAAGTTCCTGGCACTCCTGCTCAGTGTGAGATCATAAGCAAAGAGGCGCTTACAAGCCCAATGACACTTCACACCTCAGCACCTCAACCTGAGGACGGGATCCAGGCTTTCAGATGCGGAATGATGCTCTTACATTTACAAGGTCAGACCTCAGGGCTGAAAATCACACCGGCAGGACAGATCACACTTTTCAGCAGCTATGTCACAGCTCCTGTAGCTAGTAACTCTGCAGGGCAGTTTTCCTATAATATAACAAAATGGTATCTATAATCAGCTATTTGGGGGTGGCTCAGCAGCTCAGTGGGTTAGAACACTGTGCCTGTGATCGGAATGTTGTCGGTTTGAATCCCAGGGACTGCAGGCTGATCCCACCATTGGCCCCTTAAGCCCCAATTGCTCCAGGGACAGTAGATACTAAGACCAAGCCGGGTCTCTCCTGTATGTGTCTAATGGAGAGCAGGATTAGATAAGGAAAATATCCCCACCTGGATAAAGCATTATTGATTTAACTTTGCTTATCTGACGGACAACGTACAACTGAGACAGATAATACATAACAACATTGCAGTCAGCAGGGAGCCAACTTCGTTACCAGTGCTGCTAAGCTAAACGACTTATGGAAGTAAAATACAAGCTAGTTCAAGATCGACTTCAAACTGAGAATACATACAGGTGAATGGTACACATTATAGACTTCTGTACCTTACTGGGAGGTATTGTCACCATACATAGTGTCAGGCTATGTGCTTTTTTGGAGCCCCTGCATGTAGAACATCAAAATTCCTAAACAGATGCAATTTTACCTAGGAAATGCAAAGTATACTACTGATTTTTCATTAATGTATGAAACGCAGAACCCCTCCCAGAATAATTTTGGGGGGAGGGCCCTCAGAATTATACAATTAATACAGTCATCGCAATATACTCCTGAAATGATCTGGGAACAGCATAATACATTACAGAATCTATATGAATATTTTGGAAGGATAGCCCATTATTTCATAATTCTCTCCCATGCATTTAATTTGCATAACATTCGGCGCATAATCGGTCACTTTGATCTGCGTTACCGATCCTTCGGTTATGTCGTTGATCATCGTCTCACAGCTCGAAAGCGGGTTTAAAGGAACCTCGCTCGATTTGATGAGACGCGATTATTTCGAACGTTATAAATAATGTTAAGGATTGCGCAGACGGTAGCGGGAGGCTTCCCGATATTAAAAACGATCTAAATCCCCCAATATTTTTATGGCGCTATGTGTGATTGTGGGAATTTCATTTAAATCATATTGCATAACTCTGTGAGGCAGCCTGGAAATTAATTACAACCAGTCTTATTTTTATGCCCCCTTTTGCTGCGAATGAACGTTTTCTGGACTTACCAGAATCCCGATCACATCTGTCCAAAGTTTAGAAAAGCTGTCAGGCTCACTGCTTTCTGACTGGGAGTCCGAGTTTACATTTTGATCTCCTTCCATTATTCTGGTTTTAAAACGCTGCTGCAATCCGGAAATAAAATGTTAAAAATCCAAATAGTGATTAGACGGGAAAAACGTATCCTTTAAATAATTCAGCATTATTGTATAGATTATCGGCCTTCTATTAAACATATGAACTCAAAATAATCCAGGAGAGGAACAGCACAAATCCCGTGAAGATATCATGTCTGTCCCGACGAGGCACATCGGCGAAGCGATATGAGCATCCAGATCTGCAAGGACTTCGCCGCGCGAGCTCATGCTCCCTTCTACAAAGTTGCCTGAATGACTTTTCTTCGGTCCTGCGCTTGATCATTGGCCTCACCCAAAAAGTACTGCAGGGGAGTTTTCCGAAAAGGAAGTACACTGGAATCGGTCCAGAAATGCCGTTTAAAGAAGTTGAATAGGCATTTAAACAACGCTTCCTTTACCGTTACTGTTCCTGTGCGTCTCCATGTTTTATATCCAAAACGAGCTTTCCTTTACATGTGACTCTCCTGGCAAAAGTTATGGTCCGCCTTTTGAGGAAAGAAAATACTAAGATATTACATAATCTGAAAATGCACAGCAAATGCACACCGGCACTCGGATGCTACAAAGACTAATAAATGATATGTACATTTTCCGTTTATTTACCAGATGCTCTTGTTCTAAGTGGCATACAAGTGTGCTGGGCTGGACAGTGTCCATAGAGCACTTGGGGTTAAGGGCCGTGCTGAAGAGGCTGACGATGACATCACTCTGGCTGCTGTGCATTTGGACCAGCAACCTTCCAGTCAGGCCTGACCAGCATGCAGTCACATACCATCCGGCACAAAAATGCTCAACCAAGAAAAACACATCCGAGTTGTGCCCTGTGATACTGGCATTGCGTCCCTAACCTCCTCCCTGCCCTCTGCTCCCTGGAACAGGCTCCAGGCTGATCCGCAACCCGGACCAGAATGATCGCTTTGAGGGTGGATGGATGGATGGACGGATGAAGGAATGATGTATGGATGGACGGATCATGGAAGGATGGATATATCTGAGCTTCAGTCCCTACATACATGGACTCTAGGTTCAGACCTAATTTTTTGTTCAGTTAGCAATCCCATGAAAAAAAGTGCATTTGTTAAACAAAACAAACAACAACCACGAACAGCCAGACATTTATTTCTTACTGAGCTTTCTCTAGGCCTATCAAAAAGACCTAATTCTTTTAGTATTAGGCCTACTTGAACACAATACGCTAGAAATAGTTTTGGCGAATGACGTATCTCATGCCCTTTAATGATACTAAATTTAATATAACCTCCTCACTTTGCCTCACAAACATGAATAATGTTCAGCAGTGAACGTTTAGCTTGGTGCATTGTTCTATTTTAATGGCTCTGTAATCTTACAAAAAACATCTGTCCAGCACTGGCACTGCAGTATTAAACCATCCTCTGAAAAATATCCATGACATTCAGACTTAACATATAGCGTAACTTTGTAATAATACTGTAAACAGCATTTTAACAGAATGAAACTTCAATTAACCAATAAACCGCACATGTTGCATAATGAAATCAAAGCCAGTTCAGTAATTTAGTAATTAAAACCATCCCATCATTACACAACCAAGATAAGGTCCCGTTTTCTATCTATCTATCTATCTATCTATCTATCTATCTATCTATCTATCTATCTATCTAATCTGTTCCTACATAATCCTTCACACATAATCCACATAACATAATCCTTCACATTTCATCAGCAATTATGTTACAGTTGATACCACAGGCTAAGGTTGGAGTTTTCTGCATGTTTTTTCAATCAAATCATCGCATTTGGGAGGGGGGGGGGGGGGGGGGGGGGGGGGGGGGGGTCTGTGGAGCATGTGCAGAGCACCTAGGCCAGTTTGAGTCCGATTGAACACATACATGCAGGAGTAAGTCGACTCCCAATCGCATTACCTGGGTGTCTTAGTACGACTTTCAGAAATTCAATTTAGTACAATTTCAGTTGGACTAACATGTTTACACGTACTTCAAAAGTCCGGTTTTAGTTGGCCTAAGACAATAATTAGATTTTCTTATTGTGCATGTAAACATACTGCCTGAGAAATTCATCTTCCACTGCATCCCAGTCCAGTGGCCTGTACTACGAAGCGAGGTTACTGGCTTATCGGGGTAACATCGGATTTATGGTACCACAGTTTAAATGGACTTCATATTCATATTTTGCCCAAACTACCTTAAATCTGACCAGTTACCCCGATAAGCCAGTAACCCCGATTCGTTGTACAGGCTACAGTTTACTCTAAAGGGGGGGTTCTTTGTCTCACAAGGTAATGATTTTTCATTGACAGCCCATCCCAAAAACCCACACTGCCTCCCCATGGATCAGGCTCCCCATCCCTGCACTAAATAAAAGACATTTAGTTATGCAGATTATGCTGCAAAAGTAGACACAGTAACTAATGTACAACTCTGTAAGATTTCCAAGCATTTATGCAGAGTGTTAATTAAATTTATTCATCTTTTAAATAAATCACGTTATTCAAATTTGATAACGTAGTAGTTTTACTTAGTTTTACTTGGGAGTCGACTTACTCCTACTAAAGACCTTTAGTTCTCTATTTTGCCACGTTACTTGTCACTTACTCCCCCTACTGGTGGATATTTACTTTTTGTAAACTCTACCTGTGTATCTACGGAAGATTGATGACTTTCGGGGTAAAACAGCTGTACATCGACCTCCGATACCTCTTACTACAAAATGGATTTATTCTATATATTTAAATAGATATACATCCATATTTTACGTAGCAAGACACACAACCCGGAAAGATCCATAAGCTTTAAAGGGTTTTCTGTCACATTTCTGGCAAGACGAACATGAGCGTATATAACAGCGTATTTATGTTTAATAATGCTATTATTAAGCTATGTATTCAAATTTAACAATGATATTATTAACCAGCATGCCAAAAAAAGAACTATGACAGAATGTCCAGTCTAAAAATATGTAAATGATCCGCATTGTAGTTTCCATGCTCACTTTCGCTTCGTTTCATTAACCACCCGTTCATTAACTGGTTATTACACACATACGGAGCGTGTCTGAATGGAAACTACGTAAGCGGCGGTCAGCGACCATCAGGCTAATCTGCCCTGGCGGGTTCTCGCTGTGGTTCTCATGTTCTTGGTGGGGAACTGTGTAAAAGACGGAGCCAGGAATGAATATCGAAACTCCCACCAAGACAAATCACTGGACGCGAAATAATGAGAGGACCTTTTGTTGTGCACGCATCTGGAACCAATGATTTAATGGCGCCGAGATATTTGCATATCTCTGCTGTGTCTAACTTATTTAATGTGAGTGTGTTTATAGATATATAAATATCTATGTCAGTAAGAGACATATGGATGCCATATCCAGCCTTGTTATGCAGTCCTGTGGGAAAGCAGGTGTGACCTCAACAAAAAATGCAAGCTTTTCATTCTGCAGACAATAATATGTAAAGTTTGCAGTGGGAAGATCAGGCCCGGCCTTAACTGGCTGGGGACTTTTAAGATGAAGCACAAACAGAGAATCTAGCAGAACTGCGAGCGAATTCCACCCCAAAGGACCAGAGCATTCATGAAGGCCAACAGCAGAGAAACATTTTCCAATTGTGATGCCTAAAGATTCACTTTTATTCATTATTTACTTTACTATATATGATGCAGATGGTCCAAATATCCATCCATCCATCTTCTAATCGGTTATCCTGGTCAATGTTGCCTGGAGCCTCTCCCAAGCAGCATATGGCAGAAGACTGGTGGGACACCCTGGGCGGGATGCCAGTCCATCACAGGGCAGGGGACACCCTGGACGGGATGCCAGTCTATCACAGGGCAATTACACTCACATACATGATTATGCATTATTGGCAATTTCATTGAACTGCAGGAGGAACCTGGAGAACCCAGAGGGAACCCAAACTACAGAGGGACACTCACACACACACACACACACACACACACACACACACACACACAACTGCACACTGTGCAATAGTGCCACCATTGTCAGAACATCATTACATAAAAAGTATTCATAGTAATATACAAGGCAGTTACAGCACTTCATATTGTCAGACTGACAAGTTGAGAATGACTGTAAAATGTAATTTTTCCTGCTTTCTGCCCTTCTCTGCATTTCCAAAATTTAAAACATCTGACAGCTCAAACTTAATATTTCAATAAAATCTCAATAAAAAGAACAAGATTGCAGAATACTCCAATATGCTCCTTGCATGAGGTCATAAATAAATGTGTTTTGCTTTTTTTCCTAGGAAACTATTGCCAAAACAAAACACAAACCTTGACTGTTTAATAACATGCTGCCAACATATTTTATTCTTTAAATCTGAGAAGCGCACCAAAGCCAGGCTTGTTTGTTGTACATTGGTTCCCAAACCAAGCGACCCGATCCCAGACACAGCAGCCTATCCCGCCAATCCACACACCACCCCCATTACCCCCCCCCCCCCACCCAGTATGCTGTGCTAAACCACAGTACATTCCCCATACCTTTTCCTTCGAAAGACTGCCTCTGAGAAACGAAAGACTTGTCTGAAAACGTCCTACTTTCTCTTCCCTTTCCACAATTGTGAGGCAGCCATGAATCGCAGGTAACCTTGGCCAGCCAGACAGGATGTTGCTGGTGCTTCTGTTATTCGTGGCTGGGATTCTTCTGCCGGCCGTCTGACTGTCAGAGTCTCTTCCAGGCCTAATTTTCGCCTGACTGCCGAACAGAGGCACCGTTCGTCATCTTCAATCCCTTATGTTTCGTTTCACTTGGACGCGTTCTCCAGCATAGCTCCTAAGCTTGACGCTCGCTTGATGATCAGTAGTGTCACAACACCAAGTTTGGGGGGATGTTTTAATTCCACCTCTGATCTTTGTGTGGAGTTGTCATGATCTCCTTATCTCAGAAGACTTTCCACCAACAGTCCAAAGGCATAGCTTGGCTAACTGGTGTCTCTAAATTGCCAGTATTATTTTGTATCTCCCTACAATGAACTGATACCCCAATCCAGGATGCACCCCAACCTTGTGCCCTACTCTGGCTAGGATACTGTAAGGGTAAGTGGTCAGAAGATGGACGGATAGACAAAAGTGTATAAACAGGAAAAGCGGAATGTGGAGCACGAAGAGAGACGTTTTATTAGCACGCGCAAGGGCTATGAAGTCAGAGACAGCACAGAAACAAACAAACAGCATCACGTATTAAATGTTTTACGTGGGATTATGTTTGATATATAACCATGTTATGAAGTCCTGTGCCTTTAAATAGTGCCTCATTAAGTATAAGAGCACAAGCAGGTCCATTAACATTATAAAAACAGGTGTGATTTTAACTTGTATTTAAGTTACTATTTGAAGTTTCTATCCAGTGCCAAACCAGGAGAATCTCGACTATCTTGGATTTAAAAAAAAAAGCTTAAAAAACACTTGATACTTAGGAGAGTCTTAGATTCCTTGAGCAATTGATAATCAGAGATAAGACTGATCCCAAGAAAAAAAAACATTTTAAGCCACACATTGCAGGGGTACAAAACCCAACAGCAATTGAATAGGCTCTGAGATAAAGGTACAACAGCGGGGTAATTCCATTCCTGTATTCCATTCCAAAACTACATTTGATAAGACTGAAGTGCATCAGAGCAAATAAATTGGACATGCCAGGCGGTTTTATGAGAGAGACATCTCAGAGCCTGCAATCCGGCCTTCCCTACAGCATCGCCCCCTACAATTGGTCCATCGTTAGGGAGAACACAATGCAACACCCTTATCTGAGTTTCCTGTTGGCAGTGGGGTGCGCCTGATTGCTATTTACGAGTCCGTTGCCGACAGGAAATAGAAAGTTGAAAAGATAAGTCTTACCGGCCTGTGAGAGGAATAGATAAAGGAAGCGAGGGGATTGGCTGACTGCTTGTAGCACCTGTGTTACTGATCGACCTGAGCTGTCTCCAGTGGCCCAGTGACAAATGCAGCCGGAGTTTCCCCTCTGGATGCAAAAGGATGCGGATGGTAGCAATGGCTAAGCTTAGGACTGTGTCTTGTGCATGTCTAACATGACCATGAATGAATGCATTAATAAATGGATGGATGTCTGACATTGACACCTCAACCACAATATTTGAACTTGCTCTTCAAAAAACAGAATGAATATAGTGCCTTTATTTTGCTTTATTTTATTTTGCTTAATATCTCGTGTTCTGACCCGTAATAGTCACTTTCTCAAAGACCCTGACAATTAGAGATGCTAAAAATGTATCAGTAAGACATCAGAAAGATAATTAAGCTCTTGTACTGCAGTACACCAACAACAAACAGAAAAACCCCACATGCCTATAGGACGAGTTACTGGAATGGAAATTAAAAGGAAGATCACATGCTGTACAAAGCACTGAGTCATTATTTTTAGTGTGAAATAACATCGGAGAAATGATGCGTTGATTTATGAATTCAGCACTGAGTTAGGAATCCTTATTAGATGATGTTGCATAATTTACTTCTGACAAGTTTCGAAACAAGTGGTGCTTTAGCCATGGTCATCTGTCTAACCATCTGCCTGTACATTTCCGAAGGGGCTGACAGTGAGCCAATCAAAGGTCAGTATCATTCAGGAGGCTCTCTGTCAGCCTATAGCAAGTCAGGAGGGAGATATATTTTTCATATCATAAAGGATTTAGAAAATTCTACATCTGTAACTCATTTTGACACTGTGGTAACAATCTTATTCTCTGTGGATTTCCCTTTTCTCTTGATAGTCTCCTCTCAGTGTTTGTTACGATGTCGCCTTATGAGAATATGTCTGTTGGTGAAGTGCTGTCTGTGGGCCAGCGCTTCTGGAACTGTGAGAAAAGGCAACTGATGAGAGATTTAAAAAACAAGATGGAAGGTTTTCAATATTCACGATGTTATCAATATGTGTCATGGTAATGGCCTCATCCTTCTGAGTCTACATCCGTTACAAAGCCATTGATTGAGGATGAGGGGGGAGGGAGGGGGCTTCACAGTCAGTCGCTGCATGACCCAGGATAGCCCCCACCAATCCAAAATCCAGAAGTGAGAGCTGGAAAGAAGAAGCTCCATCAGATTCAAAAGGAGAAGCTGCCTATGTTTAGCTTTCGGAAACCTGGCTTTCAGTCGCAAACTGATTAGAGCACATACTGAACCGGGGGGGTGGTGGGGGGGGGAGGGGGAGGGCATTTATAATTGCAATCCTGAGGACATCTGATGAAATCCAGTCCCTAAATCCCCTGCAGCGTGCTGATTTTTACACCCCCCCCCCTCCAGACTGTGACAATCCAACCTAATTGAAGCAATCACACAGAGCAGCTCCTCCAAACCAGCCCATCTGTTGAGATCTTCCGTTATCCTC
>JAODJU010000025.1:18018546-18044098 GCA_026776725.1 Gnathonemus echidnorhynchus | reverse complement strand
GGGGGGGGGGATTTGGAAGGTTAGTGGACGGCTGACGCAACAGACATCTGAAGGGTGGGACTGGAAGCCTCAGCTGAATGAGGGCTCTTCTTGAGGCCTCACTAACTGCTTTCAGGCATTTGGGTCGCAGATGTTTTCATTAACCCTGTGCCACATCTTCCGGGACGCTGACTCCATTGTGAGCGCAGTCCTCTCCGCTGTCACAGAGCCCGGCTTGGACGTCAACTCTTCCCCCTCTCTTTTTTTTTTTAAAAAAATCTAAAAGACTGTATTAGGCTTTACTTATTTATCTTTTTGGCTCGTGTCGTGTACCTTTTCCGCCTCTCAGCAAAAGACAACGGCTCCAGTTCGGCTGAGACGCAGTAAAGAAAGAAAAAAGCTCACGTAACTCGATACAGGAACAAGACCACGATTATGGCCATGATTTGTACCGGGAGATTTCGAGTTTCCAGGTCAAACTAATCGGAGGACGGCTGCTTCTAGGGAATTCTGGTGTGCATCTGCTCTCCTCCGAATAGGGGGACTGGGAACGAATCTAACCCCCGCCCCCCCCCCCAGGAACCCACCCCCGTGTTTCGGAGGAAAAGGGGGCAGGGGGGGACACGCAAGCTTCTGGAACCCGACCAGGGGCCTCATGCTCTCTTCACGAGCCCACAGTAAAGAAGGAAACTCATTCTACTCTACATTTATCCAAAGCTACTTACAGTAGAGGGAAGGGTCACATTTGATGGGTGCTCCCTAGGATTCGAACCCACTACCTTTGCACTGTTAGTTTAATGCTCTACTTGCTGAGCAACAGGAGCTGGGAAAGGGGAAAACAATGAGGAAAAACACAGAAAAACCATCGTAACACCTCCGCAGGTAAAGGATCCCCTGGAGGAGACAAAACCAGCACCATATATGAGAAAAATGGGGGTGTCACATGGGGGTCGAGGTCCGCGATAGAATCTGGGTTTCTGCTCCAGCTTCCGCAGTGACCCCCCTTCCCCATCCGGGAGAGAACCTGGCAGCTTCCCTGCGTCCCCAGGAGGGGGCTCTTCAAAACTAATGCATTTACAGTATTTAGGAGAAAAGCTGCACCTGTCACCTGTACATTTTCAGATCAGACAACACGAGTAACATTTAGTGTCCAGTGTTGGATTCACCCTATTTAGGCAGATCTCAGCCACCTGAAAAACAGTTTTTCTGACACCATCTCGCGATTTCCGTATATATTTCGTACCCCCTCCTTGGCAGACTTTATTGTGGTGACATCACGCATTTTTTCAGGGGGCTTAACCCCCCCAAGCATCAAATCCTAGAATCAAGTTTCAAGTTTATTGTCATATACAGATAATGAAATAAAATTTCTTGGACTCCCCTCAAAGTTTGCATACTAAAATGACAGTTAACAGTAAATATGTTGTAAGATACGTGTGTATCTAAGTAACAGTAAATAACACTTTTCACTTAAGTAGAATAAAATTAAGTACTAAAATAGTACAATAGTAAATGGTAAAATAAAGTGCATAGTAGACAGAGTTCAGCATTTGAAAGTATTTATAAAAAGACTAGTTTAAGAGAGTGTGTGTATATATATATATATATACACACACATAGACACACACACATATTCCTGTGTATGTACAAAGATAAGAATCGCCCCTGGGTACACCTATGTTCCGAAATTGTGTATCTACATGCATGACCGAACGCATTTAGATGACCAGAAATGACTGCCAGATACATAAACGTAAATAAAACCAAAGTGATCTGGGATGGGACAGAAATACATTTAATTTACGACCACCGTGGGTCATAGCGGTAGGAAAATTCAGAGCACACCTGTGTATCAGCTGACCTTAACCATCCATCCGACTGATTTATAGCAGCCAGTTATTTCTGTAACGCGGTCACAACTGTTTGAGGGACCATAAATAATAATCATCCGCGATTATGATAGGATCACGCCAGCGATGAAATGCCTCTTAGCTGCCGTGAGTCGTACTTTCCATTTGCGCCGGCCGAAAGCCCCCATGCATGGAAATGAGGCGTAAATCAGAGGCTCAAGTAACACGCATCGATAACCGCAAGATCCCGGTAATGATTGCGGACGGATCCCGACCGGACAGTGACCGCAAGCTCAACGGGAAACGTCTCTTCGTGCCGCTTTTCGAGAGATGGGTTTTATACTGCATGCTCATACCTTGCTCTGGGTACTTAACTTCAAGCAGTCCTAAAAGCCTCAACCTCAACCTCCCCCCCCCACCCCCTTCCTTCTTTCTGTCCTAAAAGCCGCACTTGGCAAATCCCCACATAAAGGATCTGAATAGCAGAGGCGAGAAAAAGCAGCTCCCGGACGGAAACAATCCTGCGTTTTCCGCAGCTCCCCAAAAACACAGGGGTACATCACGTCCCCTGCGGTAACGCCGAGTAACGTGGCTCTGCACGTACCTACATCCAGACTTTCCGTAACATTTCTACTCTGGAAATGTATAAATTAGTTAAGATTAAAAAAAAAAAACATATTTATTTAGCAAATACGAACCTAGTTCCAGGAATCAATAACAGAGTGATACCCAAAAAAAGTATTTTAATATAGTTAAGGACCCAGTCACATGCAAAGTATTAGGCGTACAGCTTTAAGAGACAGCAGGGGACGTATATTGTTCATGAAACACAAGTAAATTTCTTACATTGTTTCATTCTTGAAGATTTAAATGAGCTCCATTTGAGAAAACCGAAGTTTCAGATACTGTACAACCTTTGAGGAAAAAACACTACCATAATGAAGTCCATATTGCTTTCTAGCAGATGCCAAATACTTGGCAATAAACAATAGAACAGTTTGGACGTGATTCCACTTATCTTTAACACTTTAATTTCACACAAAACTTCCATAACTTTCACACTGATCTTTTTAAGACTTGTTATTAGAATCACTTTAGACAGAACCCCGCTTCTGGGGTCATTCGTTCATTTTCACCTTTGAAATCACCTTTGTAATATACTATCAGCAAAGAAAGAAGCAGAATGAGTGGCCTTTTATTCGGCTTTCATTAATCATCTCATATGATTTCCGTAACCTCCGCCTTGCGATTTCAGCAATCATCTCCCTGACATTTGTATTGATTATGCATTACAAATCACCCAAAGAAGTTATCAACCATCAAGACAAAGCACAACAGAAAAAAAACAAAGCAGAACACGGAAAAAACAGCATCTTAAGGTTTATTATGAAAATTAATATGTATCAAGTGTCTATTGAACCGCATCGGTTTCCGGTTTCTTTTTGTACTCCAACAGGGATCCCTTAATTCACAATCATTTCTAATTGGACTGCTGAGCGCAAAATGACCATGCAAATGAAATCTCATCCTCGCGCACATAGAACTGTGCTTCTGTAACCTATATGTTCACAGGATTTACAGAACAAATATCGGGTGCTTTTATCCATTCATTTGGTGCTAAACTCACATGGCACGGAATACGCTCGCGCCGAGCGCGTTCGCGGCAGCAATCACAGCGGGGTCACGGTGCGTCGTGAAGCCGGTCACCACTAGATGGCAGCACACGGCTTATCTACCAGTTTGAAATCCCGTTAGATGCGACACTAAAACCACTTCAGAAAAAGTAATATAAAGCGCAATGACGTGTAACACACTTACTGTCGTGCTAGAAATAATGGAATTGTGTTTTAATCACAGTTAAATGAACGATTGCTCCGCCTCTAAGGGTTTTCGCTTGCAGCAAAGACTACCTCCTAGTGAACGAGTTAGATACGCTGGCTAAAGTTTATTAATAAGCGTGTTAAGTGCTGCCACCGTCCAGTTCACGAGAGATAGGCCTATAATTTCTGCTCTGGAAATGGGAAGATGTCACAGCTGCGAGGATCAGCTTATGAGGAAACCGTACAAGTACATCCCTTACCATTTTACCATTCCCTTTTAATCACGGTGAATCCAAGATGCTCTGTCGGCAATACTATATAGAAAGGGCTGGTTGAGGTCTCCACCCATTAAAGGGAGTCCAGGGTGTTCTATTGGCTGGTTTTGATTACCCCCCCATAATTTACGCCCATTCTCTATAGTCAGGTATGGAACTGGCTATTTGTATTAGGTTACCACGTCAGTCTTCAGGCCAAAGAATGATCATAATTGTGCCTCGTCATAAAAATAGAGCCAGGAGCTTTTGTGCGACTATAATTCCCTCAAAAGCCTCATGTTATGTATGTGTGTAATATCCGCAGTGGAACAGGCAGTTATTTAACGCGTGAGGACATTTTCAGCCTGATCACATCATTCTTATTTATTAGTTTGACAACTAGAAGGTGCTTTGATTCAGATAACGGTACTGCAATTACCGTTTCACACTTTGTATGAATTAAGCTGGACATATTTCACCAATATTATCCATATCACAGGCTTTGGGTGTCAGATTATATGACGGACAGGACGGGTAAATCTTTTGCCTTCGTCTTGTCATCAGTTTGCAAGTCGATAACAGGCATATCCTTTATCTCTCTGTTGCAACAACTTAAAACGCCTTTATTGTGTGTTGAAAGGAAAACGCCAGAACGGTTTAAAAGATACAAGCCGACCACGATACAATGAATAAAATTATTAGCCTCCAAACTGCGACCTGACAAAGAACAGGACATAAAAAACGCCAAGCATCTAAAGTGAACAGAAACTGTGCGAAAGTGTAAAGCAAACTGTAAACAGCTAGATGTACCTGTACTTCCCCCGATCCCCGACGGATTTTTTTGCCCTCCCCGAGCGCCGAGCGCTGACACGGATGTGCGCATGTTTGGCGGTAACCCCCGGCCGGTCTAATCCCACGACGGTCCGCTATGCTACGGGACGCTCCGCTTCTCGCACACGTGCCAAGGACACGCATTCTTGTGTCCAGAAACTTTTCGCCTATATTAAGTCAACGGCATTTCCCACGAGACCTGAGCCCTCGCAACCAAAGAAAGGGGTTACTGAATGTATGTGCATCTGCTTCTTAATGAAGAACAGTTCTTGATGGTGAAGCTTTGTGATAAGGATTGTTTTTTCATTGTGCTTGCTAAGCCCCCCCCCCCCCCACACACCCCCACTATGTGGCAAAAGGGAGCATAACAATGAATGTCAGTGTTCCCCATGGATCAGCAGACAGATCTGATATGGTCTTCACGTCTCGCATGGATTTCAGTCTTGCTGGATGTTGTAAAAGTTGAATGAATTGGAGCCACAAAACTGTTCCCATCAATCAGAAGCCTTACCCACTGGCTTCAACACCACCCTAATCAGCCAGAAGCTCCGCCCACAAGCCACACCGTCATCTACACCAGTCAGAAACTCCACTAGCAGCCCACAGCAGACCTGTAACTCAGAAGCTCCTCCCACAGGCTAAAACTCCACCTCATTGGTCATAAGTCTCACCCACAGTCAGCAAAATGCACTCACGCTTGTACATGTGTGTTTCCCACTAGGGCACATACATGTGTGTGTTTTTTTTTACACATATACTGGCTTCTTCAGCCACCTGATGATGCCAGATCCCATCATCCCTTTCTCTATCACTAGATCGACGTGGCGGCTAATGTTCAGTGCGAAAACCGGAGGCAAATGCTGTTCCCAGTAACTCCAGTAGGTCATGGGTGGGTAGAGGGGATTATGGTCGCAACAGTTTCAATACTAAACACACCATGGGAGGCTGTGCAGAGCTGGACCGCTAATTCCACATGCTAACACATGCAGTGCCTCCTCTCACTCCTCCACTAGCTATAAGTTATAAGGATGTTATACAGTCTCATCTATCCTTCTCCTTAAATGGAGGACACTAAAAGCATAATTCCCAAGGCATCTCAACCTCGACTAGCAGGGATGTGTTGCTACCAGGGCACATATTCCTCTTTCAGGAATCTACGTCCAAGGCAGCCTCTCTGCTACCTCCCACCTTCTACAATCAGTGCAAGGTACCAAACACACGGCTCTGGATTATAAAATAACGGGTATCTATATACGCAGGGGACAATACATAGAAAACCTGCAGCATTATTCCGTATAAATGATGCAGGAATGCATCACAACACACCCATGAAAAGCACCATGGGGCAACACTGTTGTGAAAGGCGCAATTTAAAAGAAAAAAAAATAGTAAAAGTAATGCTTCAATTCAGCTTGCTGACTCAACCAGTAGGGGGCAGACTAGAACCCATGAGGAACATACTGGTTATCCTGAATTGCTTTTTATAAATATCAGCTGTGTAGCATATCGTATGTGAGAGGTTTTCACCAGCCGTGGGCCATGGAGGAGAAAGGAGGCAGAAAACTTATAGGAAGGAGGGGGTGTGAGCCATGGGACAGCTCTAAACAGGAAACAAAACTCTCTACCCAAGTTTGTGCTTTTTTAGCCAGCTGTGGGACTTTACGGAGGGACTATCCTGTTTTAATGAAATCCAAATGTTGTAAAGAGACACGCTAATAGCTAATCTATTGGGTGAGCGATGTCGGTCTTTGATGGAGCGTTTTGTTTATGCAGTTGCCAAGGTTAAATCAGGTTAAATCAGGTCAGCATCCGACACATGCAAGGTCCATCGGAGAACTGAGGTAAATATTCAGTCCCCCAATCCTATCCGCCCACTTTACTGTCTCTGTAAAATCAGTCACCGTCAGGGTTAACGGAACCTTCTGGATTCTTGTTAATGCACCAAGTGTGATCGGTTTTTAGAAATCCCGCAATCTTTTCACCTGTGCACTTTAAACCCCTCAAGGTGCAGTCGAATTGGTTTCCATTGTCTGACTCGGGGTTTGATGTCACGCTGGGCTGAACGTTCCGGAAGCCTGAGTTCAAAGGAGGTCACGACGTCGGCCTGGTCCGTCAGGAGACAAAAGTGCTCTTGTTGCTCAAAGTGTGTTTCTTTGAACCGCTTTTCACCTTCGCTCTGGGAGACACACAGTATAGCAGGACACAGGCTGAAATAACCTTTTTAAAGCGCGTAACTACACATCTCTCAAGCGTATAGGGAAATATATTTTCTCTGATATTCTTTGCACTGTTACTGTTTTTTATCTACCTATCTATGTATCCATCCATCCATCCATCCTTCAAGGTGGATGATGCAGAACAGATTTTAATGCAGACAACTTAGAGATGCTAAAAACCGTATGGGGTCAAATTGCAGGAGGAAACCGGAGTTCCTGAGGGCACGGATGGGTCTACCGGGTGGCCTGGGGGGGCCATGCCATGCAGTCAGTACGAGGTCACCCCATTTGGCACCGCTGACAAAAAAAATAAAAATGGAAAATGGAGTGTTTAATTCTGTAAAGAAGCTGCCCAACCCGTCGATCACGTGATCTTGGCGTGTCTCTATCGCGAGATGACCCCCCCCCCATTACCCCACTGTCACTGTACGTGGTCTGGCTCCACCCCCTGCCTGCTTGACGACACCTGGAGAACGTGAAAATACTGCACAAATGGCCAAGGCAGGAAACGAGGGACCATGTGCTGATGAAATACCACAACACAGCTGGATCGAATCGAGCCAGAGAATAAACAATTTCTTACCCCAAAAACAAACAAGTTATTTACCAGATTTGATAGGATGCTGAAGTCAAAGAGCCACACGATGATCCAAACTGACTACAATCACATGTTATTACCACCCTCTTTAATAGCAATTGCGCTGATTACACAAGCTAATTAATTATTGTTCCGATTTGAATGCATGCCGCGTCATGAATTTTCTTTGTGTCGTTAGCGTGCGTGAAATGTGCCCTGATGAGTTTAAATCAGCAAAACATGCAAAGAGACAATCAAACTAGATTAATTTCCCCTGCTGTACTTTGTAATTCAATCCCAACGTGGCAGTATGTACACAGCACAGATGTTAATGCAACATAGTACCAACAACAGGAGAATGATTTTGCTTTACTGCGGTGATCCTAACCTCAAAGAGAAATATAACAAAAGTCTACAAAGCACAAGAATATCCGGGAAACCCCATTCTTTAGCCATAACAAATCACAATACTTAGATTAAAAATTTTAAAAGAAAGCCTTTTCTCATGAATTCTAGAAAACTGTTTTCACCTGAACGTGCTCCTATTGGAGACAAATGTGTAGTAATGCTATGAAGTCTTTGATTTTTTGTAGTGTTTTATGCTGCATGTGGGATAAGGCTTTGAAACCCAAGAAAGTGGGCGGGACCATTGCATGCTGTTAACCGTGGGGGGATTAACAAACTTCCTATTGGTTCCTCTGTCGGTTCCCATTGGGTTAAACCAATCAGCTTGACTGTGGCAGTCCCGCCTACGGTGTAATCGTGGCTCCCCCTCCCTCTCCTGACTATAAATGTCTGATCTTATATGTCACCTATAGAAGACGCTTACTTTAAGTATAATTTAGAACCCTATTCCACAAGTTAATATGAATTGAATGAAACTGCAGGTAAAATATCTCACCTACTTCAGAGAAGAAATATAACCATTTTACTATAACTATAATATAACTGCAATTTCCCGTTCTTCACAATACACCATCAGGCGTGTGAGTTTCTTCATTAAATTCCCTAAATGGCTTAAAATGACCTTTCCAAGCCGATCCGATCTCATGCCCTTTCACGGAAACGCTTACCCCTGCCTGCTGAACAAACAAATACCACACGTCTCATAAATCACCGTGGTCAACATCCCCGGCCGACGACCCAGCCACGAAGAACTTCGATAATTCCCTAAGACAAGGCTTCAATAAAGACATACAACGAAAAAAGTACAATGAGGAAAGAAGAGAGAGAGCTATACTCTCTGGGGATGTTAGCTGGCAGGATTGCATTGAATATGGTCAAATATATCCATACAGACCATCTGATTAGTGATGTGTGTGAATCAGGGTTGTGGGGTCTTAAAGGATGAATAAAACGCATGGGTGTGGTGTGTGGTTCAGTGGGTTAGGATGCCGTTTCTGAACTTGAAAGGTTGTCGGTTCGAATCCCAGGGTCACCAGAGTAACGTCACCATTGGGCCCTTGAGCAAGGCCCTTAACACTCAGTTCTTCAAAAACAATGTACATTGTTTTGGATAAAACTATGTATTATAATAATAATGTGAAATGGAATTACAAGCCGGGCTGCGGTTTCCTGACGTGAGAGGTCAGGACGGGCTCGCTACTTGCTAGCGAAATACATGCGGTGATGCCACAGCCATTGCCAGCCGGTCGATGGCCAGCAACAGGGCACATTAGGACCCCACGGCTCGCCCTAATAGCTGGCCAGCCAGAAGCCCGATTGGGACCCTGCCCTTTCACAAAAAGCTTGTGTGGTAAAACCCAACAGCAAATCTCTGCCGGAGTTCAAAGTGCAGCTGGTTTACAGACCTATTTTCTGATCCTTAGAAACTAATACAAAGCCCCCTTTTCAGTAACACAACACTTTCTGCACAGCAAATAACCATGGGACACAATATTACCATAGGGGACTAAGGTCGTCTTTGTTCTGAACATCTGCTTCCTCCAGGCTGCCACTTAAAACTGGATCTTCATCCTCTTTAGGGCCTTTGTCTTGCAAACTCATGGCTAATTTGCTTCAGTGATTCCTTATGCTATTAATGCAATTTCTTTGTTTTTAACCCATAATACACTGCTGCTTATTACACATCACATCTGTAGATGCCAGGATACAGCCCTGAGCACCTCTAGTATAGAAATCTAAGGGATTGATCTGTCCCTGTTTTTATGCTGAGGCACTGACATCACCCAGAGCCTGCTCTCAATCCAGAACACAGCCCCAAAACATCCAAAGGTCTTACCCAGAAACATCTCTATAACAGTTAAGGGGACAATTTACAACACATTACAGTACCGGCAATCACACACACACACACACACACAGCCCATCTCTCACCGTCCAGGGAATGGAGGAGACGTACTTCAATCCCTTTTTTTGGACACAATGAAAAATAGTCTTCAGTAGAACTGTTACCATGGAGATGAAAAGACATTCTTCTTGAAATCGGGAGCATTTGTTTGAGAGAGCGAGGGTAAACTTTTCAGCACTCGAGTTGTTGTTAAAATATTGCTTTCTTTGGCAATTATCCCTGTGGCTTAGCCATAATGACACCTTCGGCAGTCGGCTCGATACAAATTTTGTTTTGATTTATACTTTTTTTGAGGACCTCGTTAACCACGCCAAACGAGGAACACTGAATGGCTATTCCCCCGCTTCTCCACCATAATCTCACCACTGCAAGCTCTACCATTTGTAAATAGACATTTTGTTTCCTGTTTAAACCCATAATAGCCCCCCCCCATACCCCCACACTACTCCGTCTCATGGTGTGATCGGTCACACCATTCTAAATGCCTGGCTAATTAGCACGTTTTGCAATTAGAAATAAAAGATAACTATAACGGACCAATACCAGATAATGACCATTACAGCTCACTGCTTAGGAAAAAAACAAGTGTATCCTAATTGGGTAGGGGGCCAATTCCCAGTAGGCGACAGACTAATGGTTTTTCAAGCATGGATAGATAGATATTTTGCCTCAGAGACTTTCCGATGTGTTCAACAATCAAGCTAGCTGGCTTCACACAATATTTGTGCCAGTTCAATAAAGGGAGTGATTGAACTTGGACCTTCTGCGTGGCGAGTCTCTGTTGGAACCCCACCAATTAGAATGTCTTATTTTCCACCCAGCAGAGCTCGTATCGAGCGAGAGGTTTATACAGCCAAAGCTGCACCACAGAAAGGCGCAGGGATATACGATATCGCCTGACTGCGTGAATAAAAACACCCAACAACTGTAATCAAATGTCAGAGAATGAGAAACCTGAATGAAAAGCTTCCGAACCAAATTAAAATCCTGGGGTGGATATTCAGTCTTATCTCCCATTCGATTCAATTAATCCCTTAATGAAAATCTTTTAATATCTACATCCATACATTCATCCAATCATTGATCAAGTCATGGGTCAGATGGACCATGGAATTCATCCCAAGAAGCACAGGGCATAATATTTTTCCATCACTTAGAAATAATAATAGAAAAAATTAACAGTTCTACAAAACAAAACATGTTTAGGTCAAGTGAAACTCCTAACTGACAAGCAATTGCAAGAACAATCAACAACAGATACACCTTTTCATGTCAGTTGCTCTATGACCACAACAAAGACCACCAAAGAATAAGCGACAGTCGGCCTCAGTTGATGTAGAGGGTTCTTTACAAAATTGCTGAGCTCCAATGGCACATCAATAAATCCCAAAGCGGGGCCCCCACCCCAGTCGTCCGTATTACATTAGGCACGTTCCATTCCATTTGAAAAGCCGCTGTCAAACAGAAAAATGGCAGCTCGCTCCGGAGTCCGCGACGGCTGTAAAGCACCATCACGCCCAACTGCCAAGCACGGCCCAAACAAACGGCAATAGTTTCCTGCGCCATCGATTCTGAGCTGCCCAGCTCATGCGTCATTGTCAAGACTAGGGAGTGTTTTGTGGGGAGGGGGTGGTTGTTAGTGGTTCTGGATAGGCTTTTACAACTCCCCAACCCTGGGTCGCAGATCCATCACTGGAGCGTCACGGGATTTTGGTTCAATCACTGCATCTGGTCATTGCGCATCGTGGCCATCGCATTTGATGCACTCGAGTAACACAAATCGGGGAATTAACAGGGAGAACGTAAGTTCTTCATTTTTCTCAGTCACTGAAGGCCTCTCCTAGTCCTGAAACAAGATCTGGTGACCATTTAGTGATTAAATAATTAAATAAGAAGGTAGACAAATTCAAACCAAAGGTGGTGGAGGGTTTGAACCCAAAACCTCCCTCTTCTACGGCCACACCCTGCATGTTAATGACTTTACTACATATTTTCTGAGCATCACTTTGTGCTACCAAACATTTGTAAGCATACAAAGGATTCGACTGGCAGCAAGAGATCAATCTCCAGCATCAGAAGATGAGGTACCAAAGTGTAAGTCAAGAAGATCCTCACCTTGCAGTCAATGTATAGTCAAGAGAAAATCCTTTTATTTAAGCCAAGCACCCAAGCAGACCTCTAAACAGGACGCCATCCCAAAGAGGATAATGGGATGTATTTATATACTGAAAATGCTGTGACCTAATAGTGAAATGTATAAAATATGCAGGGTCACCACTATTAATCAGGCAAGGGCATAGATCTGGGTATGGATGCTAGGGACATTCCCCAAATACTGCGGATTCCCATGTGTCTTTAGGGGGTGGGGGGTTCAGGGCTGATTTAGTCCCTACCAGTGTTGAATTCAAACCTATGGCCTTGTAACTAGGAATCGATTTCTCCTCTAAGCACAAGAGCAGATGAGCTGTTTCTGGGCTCATCTGTAGGCCAATGCTCTCAGCGTAAAGGTCACTAAAGGTCGATGGCAGCAGCCACCTGAGGCCGACGCGGCCGGGATCCGGTGCAGCCCGGAAAATGCACCAATGGGTCAGACAGCTTCAGCAGCCAAGCCTAACATCCAGCAGACAAGGATTAAAAAAAAAATCACTGAATTAAATCGATTTTCTAACTCTTATTTAGAGAAAAATATAGTGTCGTATTTTCAGTTTTACCATTTGTTTGCTAACCTGGTCACTTGAAACGCTTTGGATTTTGGAAATTTTGCGTAGTGGTATCTTGACAAGCGTGCTTTGCTTAAATACTGGGATCACATTCACGGGGCCAAGTCTGTCTTGTACCTTGTACTGCCTGGAATGAGCTCCAGGTCCCCATCTGCAATCTTGACCTTAATATACTGCTAGAAGATGGATAGATGGATGTTGACTGAAGTTCTTCGCTTAACCGTATGACTGGAGAAAAGACCAGCAAATATAAACCTGTGTTGTTCTGTTCAGGCAGGCGTGGCGCCATTAGACCCTCAGGTAGGTGGTGATAATTATGGGCAGAGGCTGGGCTTCTCTGGGTTTGGCTGAATTGCATTCTGGGTAAAAAATTAAAGGGAGCATCCCCCAGTGTAACAGTCTGGTCAGCTGTGCTGAAGCCAGGCAGAAAACAAAAAGAAATAACAGAGATGACTTTCACGCTTTGTGGTCTGACTGAACACCAGCATCAGCCAGCCGAACGGTGCTGGCAGCTGTCACCGGTGCGCCATGGCAACCGCAGAGATGAAGGGCAACATTAGATGTGGCCTCATGTCCAGAGCACATGCCAGAGGAGCCGTGGACACGCAGCCTGCCACCAAGAGATAAGAGTGTGCAAGTCAACAGTACGACAACTAAGCCGGACAATGTCTGAGAACGTTGCAGATTATCCATCCATCTCCTGACCGCTCATCCGGCATTCAGTGAGCTTGGATATTTCAGGAAGCACACGGCAGAAGGCAGGAGCACCCTGGACAGGATACCAGTCCATCATAGAGCAGACACGCACACTAAAGACAATTCAGAGAGACGCCAGTCCACGTAACCCCATGTGTTTGGACTCCAGAGGAAATCCAGAGCCACTTAAATTTACACATAATCTTTATTGTGCCAAGAGCTTCTGTTTCTCCAAGGTAAAAAGGTGACGAAAATACTTGGAATGCAGACAAGTCTGGCATTTTATCAAGAAGGGTAGGAAGTAAAAAGAAGTATAATTAAGGGATGGGCTGCTTTAAAAAAGGCCCCTTTAATGGCTAGAGAGGCAGTCAGTTACAAGGGCCAAGGTTAGCAGTTACGGTGTAAATCAGGGTATTGATTTCTCAGATACCCAGGGAGAATCGAGATTTGTAAATAAACCAGCCCAACAAATACATCACTTGGGTTTAATTATATAGAATTTTTTTTTAACACCGAAGGGCAGCAAATCCTGCTCAATCTGCTGAATTACCCATGGTGGATGTATAGGAGTACCACAGTTTCACTTAACGGAACCCATATCCTTCACAGCTGTTACCTTGATGGATGTGAGAGGCATCATCTTCACGGAGCACGACGGGGGTTTAAAGCAGCTTTCTATCCCAGTCAGTCGATGTCTGTCCACCAGTTTACATCTTACATGGTATTTGTTTTCGTGGTGGGGGGGATCCGGTGGGGTGTGTGTGTGTGTGTGTGTGTGTGGGGTACTAGTGGAAAAACCTAGGGTGCTGCCTGCGCATCGAGGGACGTTTCAAAAAGTTAATCTTTTTTTCCATATACGATCAGAACGTGTAATTAAAAAAAATGCGTGGCTTATAAGTAAATCGTTTACGTTCGGAAATCAGCCAAAAACGCCACCAGGTGGCGCAACATTTTAAGTGTTAATCACCTGAATCCCTTGTGATAAGAGAATGCTAAACAGCACATTTTGATGGTTCGACAGAGTCTCGTTGTGCCAACAACAAGTGGTAATGCGAGCAATTAATTTTCCGGATCTCCTGCTTCGGTTCCTGACGGAAAGACAGCAGAAACACTCCCCGCGGTGCCATAAACGTGACTCGCAGTCTCTAGTTTGCCTAAGCCGGGTAGCGGCACCCCAGGGAGTCTTAACCCAGACCAGCGTCTTCCGACAAAAGCAGCTCGCAAGTCCTCCCTCTACCCCTGCTATTCGCTTCACAAAGATATGAATTTGTAATGGAAATGTTACCGAGAGGCATTTAGCGCAGACATCATTCAGATTTATAAGCCCGTAAACTGTCCCGTCTACCGCGCCCATTCATAACCCGAAGTGCTTCACGGGTATCATCACGTCGAGCAGGATATGCAGCTTATAATATCACCAGAATTAAACGCAGGCCTAATCTAATGGCAGGATGTTCATCAAAGCGATGGAGGTGAATTAACATCCTCTGGGCTGGGGGCGGGCTCCTCACGGGATTTAAACCTTTAACCTACAAGCCCAGAACATTAACCACTTCTAGTTGGCACATTGTGATTAATGAAAATGCACAAGGACAAATGTTCCACCCTTAGAGGGATAAAAAAGCTGGGAGAGCAGAGGGGCATTATGGGCTGCACAGGTGTCAGTGCCCATTAACCTGTTAACCCGCGATATGCTGATAACCTCAGAAGATGGTTACTACAAACTGAAGTGTACTATAGATATAAACATTTTATCTGAAAATTTGCTGTACTGCTCTCTGTAATGTGGAAAACTTTAGAAGTAAAGGTTTTGAACAAACAAAAATATAGCCCTATCGCTTTCTTGCGTCACTTATTCTTTTAAGCTAAAGGAAGCACTAATTAAACCAGCAAAAAATGTTTCAAAAATCTGTTTATTTTCAGATTGAAAGTGTCAACCCTACCAGGGGATGAAGGGTCTCTAAGGGTCAAATCCTACAATCACTAGTTGTTTCTATCACATACTAAAATAGAGGTAGATACTATTTCAGAGCCATTGACTGCCTCAGAATGACTAATATTGTTTTAAATCCAAACTTTCACCATATCCCTATAAAGGGTCACCTCTGAATGAACCTGAATCTGCGAGCCAGGTCTTTGCTAATCCTTTGTCGGTGCTCAGTTATGCTGGGCCAAGTGTAAACAATCGCTAGCAGATCCGGAGTGAGCGCTGTAGCATCCTGTTTATCCAGACCCAGCACTGGGTACCATGCAGCCCCCACCAGCGTGAAAGCTCATCCACCCCAGCCTCCTTTGAACAGATCCAAAGAGCGTGAATTTAAATCGGCCGTTTGTGTCCCGTCGTGCAAAAGGGCTGCAGCTTGTCTATTTTCCACTTGCTTTCAGATGGATAATTCGCGGCGATCCCTTTCCAAAACCGGGGGGGGGGGGGGGATACCCCCCTTCCTCTTGCTTGGCCAAAGTGGTGCACCATTCAACCCTTATAAGATTATTTTACTTAAAAGAAAATTACTTTATTACCAAAAGCAATGGAGTATAGACTTGTGACACCCCACCGACGTCCAAATGAGCAGAGACAAAGGTGCAAGATGAAAGTCACACCTCAGGAAACAGAAGCATCAGCTGTGTTAGTACTGATGGTGTTCGACGAGCAAAAGCGACAGAATGCGAAGGAACAATCATAACGTGTGTCTACAAGAGGAAGCGCTGCAAGGGAAATGCGACACAGAAAAAAAAACTGAGAAAAATAAATTAAACTGGTGAAAAAGCATGTAGTTTCCAAGCACAAGAGTTACTGACCTTAACTTCAGATAATTACACCCTTACTTTACTCAAACTTTTGTAGTGTTTAGCATAGACGCATGAGGAGTAATTCTAGGATGTTGCTGGCATAATAGGGACCATCCTTCCTACAGAAGGGCCAACCTTATCCTTAACCAATAATATTCTGAATCTGTGAGTGATAGAGGAGGGGGCACTCTGGGGGCCAATCAGCTTTTAGCCCCTGTATACAAGCCTTACTTCATGTTACTCTATCACCAGGTTTTAGCAGAGATAATCCATGGCTTTCATTCGGACATGAAAACCCAAATCTGAACTTTATCTGCCAAGATGTGACGTCCACTTTGTGACAACTATATAAAAAAAGTCCGCATGGGTGTCCATCGCTATCCCTCTACAGTGTGTTTGAAGCCCAGGCATCATGAATGCTCACCTTCGAAATGTTACACAGCTATGTTCAAGAAAAAGAGAGCTACTTCATAATGAAGAACACTGATTCCAGAAATACAGTAATAGCTTGTTTAGCTAAAACAAGCCCATTTCATAGGCTATTTAAAAAAAAAACAACAGTTGTGGCAATTCAAAGCCAGGTGAGAAAGACAGATACATTCCCTTTTGCTTATGTTTTCTTCCATTGAAGACTGAGACTCAATTTAATCAACTACAACAACAGCAACACCATTCATTTCCGATTCATAATCTCCCTGTGATATCTATTTAAATTACCTCACGGTAGTCTTTATGAATAACAATCTCCCAGGTTTATTATTCAAAGGATTCAATTTATACAAAGGTCTATTAACATAATTTGTGTTGGATTCCTTTCACTGAAAAGTTACGTTGTTTTAGGGGCCAAACCCAAACAGTCCAATCTCAATTACGAGTATAAAAGTAAAATTGTAAAAGTAAATTGCACTTTTGTAACTTTCTTGAACTGGATCACGTTTTTTTTTCAACTTCTGAGTGTCTAAAGTGAATATTTTCCTTTATCTCACCTGAATGTGTATTCATACCTATTTCCCTTCGCACCATGGGCCCTAATCAGCCGGCTCCGGTTTCCCATCTTCAAATTAAGGTGGAGCGAGTGTTAAAATAAAGCAGCATTTGAATCGTTAATGAGAGCCGCCTTGTTTCCTCCACAAGCAAACCCAGCGATCGCCGTGAATTAGTTGGATTTTATTTCTGACCGATCACACTTTTGTGAATATATGCATAGTAATAAATGCAAATGTTTGCGTAGATTTTTGGAGGACGCCGCGGAGATCTAATCGCGTACGAATGCATGCATAATAACAACGTTCCATGTTAGATATAAACTTATACCTACGAATGACAGCTATGATTTACATTGATTTTCTGTACCATCACGCCATCTCAGCGCTGCATGATTATACTGATAATTGATCGTCTGTAGCGCTGACTTACAGCGTAGGCTTACACTTGCCTAGATTTTAGCTTAGTTATTCAGCAAATGCTATACATAGAGAGACTAACTGATAATGCTGAGTAACTCCGGTGTAATTACAGAGAATGCTGCGAAAAAATCAAAATAATACTCATAACACAGGTGCCAAAAATTCAGGTGCCAAGGTTTTTTGAATGGATTTATGGTATTTTGAAGGTGCTGAATTCAAAAATCCCATTACTTTTGCTGAATTGGTTCTAGTTTTTGAGATAATGGACATCCATGAAAATAATGCATTCCCCCAATGCGACTTGTGTGTGATAATGAATGCAATAGCTTTTGGTCTGTCTTGTGACTCTTTAACAGTGTCTTAGGTAATGAAATATCTCATATAATTATTTTGTATTTCAATTTATAGGCCTAAAATGCTATAAAAGCAACTTTTTGAAGCCAGAATTCAACTGTGAATTTGCAGAGGAAAGAAGTCGACTACAGTGTAAATATCCAAAAAGTTCTGTCTTAATAAGTATATAAATACATGTAAAAATTCTGACTTCATCAAGAAGAGCCTGCAGTTACCAAATGCATGAATGACACTGAGGCTTCGGTCTGGAAGAGTTTTGTTTCTGTTGTGAAGAACTACTTGGGTAATCACAGAGTAGACAATTATGAAGAATTGGTGCAGGATATGCTTGCTAACTTCAGAAATTTGGGAGTTAATATGAGCATAAAGATGCATAGCCATTTAAACAGATTTAAATACTGTATTAATTAATCAAATCATGCATAAGTTTTTCCTGTCAATCTACTAAAATACTCATAATAGTAATACAGTAATACTAAAATAATACTCAAACATTCAAACAGCTGTGGCCTTCGCATTATAGGTCCCCATCTTGCATTCAACAATAAGCTGTTGCTTAAGCTATATAAATTCTTCCCTGTGGCATATACCATTAAAAGATCATTTTAACACCTTGGGCAATTAATTGAGCATAATAATGAGTAGCTTTAGTTAATTAGTTAATTAATTCAATTGCATCAAGGGCACAACTTTGGTTTGAACATTACGGGGGTTGAGGTCTCCACCCATTTAGGGGGTTTTGATTATTGGGGAGGTTACAACCCCCCCCCCCCCCCTGTAATTTACACCCATGAATTGCATGCATTTGAAAACAATATGAACTGGGAAGCGCATACAGAGTTACAAAGATTCCACAGGTTTATTATGCTGATTCCCCCCCAGTGAAAATGCCAGGGAAATATGGCGGACTGGGTACAGTTATTCGCTTTAATTATGGACATCAGCAGAATATGGGAGATGTCATTGCCTTTCAACCCACTGGTGCCAGAGACAGACTTGGGTGGGGGCCGGGACAGCTATTAGACGTGAACAGATGACTTTGAGTGAGTGACGTGACCGGGGGGGGGGGAGAGACGGGGTAGCCTTCATTCAAGATGGTAAAACCCTTTAGCTGCCTGCAAGTGAATCTACCCCCGGAGCTTATGATTAAAATGCATTACCAATGCAAATCCAGTCATCCCTGGCATTAAGAGCAATACATTCTGGGCTCTTTCCCTGAATCTTAACCCTCCCTGGTCAAATATGAGCCCAAATTACATTTATATTAACTCCATGTCTTAAATGCGTATACTGTATGATACCGATTACAAGTTCCACGCTAGAGTGCTAAATTACCCTGAATTTATAATAATATTGATGCAAACATTAGACTGCATTTCTCTACCTCAGTACACTAAAGGGTTATTACAGCCTAATTACCATATGAATTAAAAATAAACATTAGCACCGTAAACACACTGGACACAATTTGTAAACAAAAAACAGGAGAATCTATAATTTACAGATCCGAAACAACACAACAAAGCCGGAATTCGCTATATTAAAATCACATTAGAGGAGTCTGGGAATCCTGGAAGCCTATTTCGGTAGTCTTTATCTGGGACGTGCTCCTGTCTTGCTTAATAATAACGTGTCACCACCTCTCCGTATGCATAAACCCCGTGTCACATGTCCAGGGATTAGCACATCACCAGCTGCCGAGAATGAATATGGATGCAGCTGGTTGGGAGCCATTAGAGTAAGGAAATGAGGTCATTTGACCTAAACAGCATCTGGTCCTGAAGTATCGCCGCCGAGGACGACTGGACAAAAGAGGACACTGGTGCTTATGGAGGAACGGGACCGTGCTCATCTCATCTCAATGCTCATTTCACGAGGACGTGAATGAAGTGACCCCTTGACTCCAATGGAATTTGTATCCCACCATAGAATGAAAATGAATCACGACTTTGCATATTTTGCCCAGTGCACCATCCATGTGACAATTCTTCCCTCCAAAGACGGTTCATGACGAAAATAAATAGTTTTTGCTTTTCACGTCAAACAAATCTTGTAAGTTTTAATACAGCTAAAAACGGTCGTAAAATAGATTACAGTTCTACAATAGATATCCCCACAGTGCATGTAGAACCTGAACTGTTGCTAACAGAACCTGAGCTGCCTTCAGGATCATTGATATAATCTCCATCGTCTATAAAGTGTTGGCTGACCAAATCCATAGTCATTCATAGAATCAATCTTCACACGTCTTGGGCAAACACTCAGCTGATGATACCGGATATGTATGACAAAACCAACGGCGAGTATGTATGATATATACTCAAATATTAACTGAATGCAAGAAATATGTCATGCAGGATTATAGAAAATCATGATCAGTGTCTATACACTGATCCAGAAAAGAGTAAGCATGTTTGAAATTCCCCCCAGTCATCTGGCAGAACATAAAGCCGACTGATCGATGGAAGACATCATAAATGATGCTTCTTATGACCGAAGAAAAAAAGTCAACTTTGGACCCTTAGTTATGAATCATAAAATTGGCTTATACAACAGACTTAAGATATTTTATGCTTTTCTCATATTTACAGCACAATAAATAAAATGCATTTGCCGTTTCACTGTGTAACATAACATAATATACACTTATGAGGTCTTAGTATAATCCTACCTATTACATTACACTGTGTAAATAGTTTGCAAAAAGCATAGTGAATGGTAACATCACTCATCTCCATGTAACATTATAATAAATTATGACACTTGTTAATAGTTATAATAGATCGTTTTTGTATCCCTTACAGTGTATAGCAAGCAATAATAATGTCAAATTCAAGCGGCAGAACAATTCATGTATAAATCTTCACAGTATTTATAATATTTTACTTTATCATTTTAGTTGCAAAAATGGAAAGTTGGCTATCCAGGTGCATGTGATCATGTATATATTACACTGTGTTGACAACATATCACCACAATATGATAAAAACCTGCTATTTTGACCTTGTGGGTACATTTTAGTCCCCAAAAGGGGAAACTCAATTTTATAAAAATTTATGAATGCAATAGATAAACTAAAAATTAAGGTTGTCATAGTTGCAATTAGGGTTATGCCCATAGAAATTAATGGAGAGTCCCTACAAAAATATTGATACCTAATCTGTGTGTTTGAGTGTGTGTGGTTAGAGGAGATGAATTTGTCTATGCACAGTGGAGTTAAGGACCATGTGAAAAGCACAAATTTCCACTGGTAATTAAATTACACCTGTGCACCTGAAAACAAACAACTGCCTAAAAATCTTGTCGTATCATCCCAGAGCAAAACTTTGAAAGCAGAGTGTGCAATATCCTGAATACGATCTATTAAACCCTTTATTTAAGTACTATTTACTATTACTCTATAATGAACACAGTCACACAAACACAGAGTGAAGAGAGCGGAGCCCATTTCACACATCTGTAAAGAGAGGAGGAGACAGAGGAAGGTCTCTTTTTAAGCGACTGCCTGATCTTGAAGCAGTCAATCAATAATCAGCCACAGGAGACGTGCTAATTACGCGCTAATATGCAGAGGCGAATCCCCTGGTGTTTGCGTTTTTCATTTGTTGATCAAGCTCCATTTATCGCTTGTTATTACAGGTCTGTTTACTTCCTGCATAAAAAAAAAACCTTGTAGACAGCCAGCCTGTGATTAGGATTTAAGACGTGAGGTTCTTCAGGTCTTTCTGGCGGGGAATCGGCTGAGATTTATTAAACGACAAACTAAGTGTACGTCTAGCGTTTCACTGTCCGTTACATGACAGGGACATGAATGGCTGCCGTTTGGATCAGACTCCTCTATGAATTACATCTTAATTCCAGTGTCGTAAACGTATTTTTAATGGCATAGCTAAGACCCTCAAGCTGCAAATGTGGAAATAATCCAGAAAATGGAACTGACAGTTATTGTCATTCAACATCCAGTCTCAAAAGACCTCTGCATCTCGAGGAAGAGCCTGGGTTTAAAAATAATAATTTCCGTTGGAAAGACTGGATTTGATCGTAAGTGACTGACTGTCATTTTAAGAAAAAAAAATATAGGTCAGCTAGGCCTATGCAACAAACGGACATCTCAGCCAACCCTTGCTTTCTTCAGAGCTCACTGATACAAGGGCATATGGATTGGTTTCAGCGTCGATGGGGACCAAATCAGCCCCAAATCCCCCCTCAGCCCTAAACACACACGACACTCCTACAGTATTAGTAGGGAGATGCTTTGCGTCTATTTAATAACATTCCTTCAAAAACAGGACATGGAAATTAAACACACTTGTCTCGTATGATCATCACTTAAAATCCACAGTGCACACACAAGACCACATTCTCAATTCAGAAGCCAATTTTTCAGTGAAGTGCTGACTCTTCAGAAAAATCTGCGTTGTTCGTTCTCTGCGGCTGTTCGCTATCAGCGGCGTGTAATTAGCTAAAATGAGGAAATGCTATTACTGGCCTGACCCAGAAAATGAACTGGCAACCCCAATTATCAACTCAACATTCAAAGGAAAATATTTTCTCCTGCTTCATCTTTGTAACCTTAATCCTTCAGGGATTACTGTGGTTCTACCCTTTCTTCTGACATATATCAAAAACATTTTAACGGCAACTTTGAAATCGCTACACCTGTTGTAGCAAAGGATTTCCCACTAATGCTACCAAACACATGTGGGAATGTCAAAGTAATTCCAGGTAAAGCCAGCCAGAAAAAAAATATGACTGTCCATTTTCTCATTTTCCAGGCAAAAGTGAGCAAACAGCAAAAGACACGAGGACACGAAGACTTAAGGTACAAACCCTCATAAATACTTTCAAATCAACAGTTTAGCAGAGTCTTCTCATCCAGAAGGTTCATAATTATGTCTCATTGACCTAAAACTCTCAACAGAACCCAAGTTTTGAAGCCTTGTGGCAGCCAGTGCCTTCATACAGTACTGTATTGTAACATGTTTTTTCACCACATCTAGTCATTCTCCTCACGTATCTCCATACTAATGTATGGTTATTACAATACAGTTATTACATTATTGGCCAGTTATTACATTATTGGCCAGTTATTACATTATTGACTATTATATTAATATCTGAAGCATGCTATTACTGTACATTATTGGTAATTATTACATCACTGGCTGCTACATTAAATATGGGCATCTGCGTTTGATGATTCCATTACTGTTCTCTGTACTTCAGGGTCTTCTTGCAGTACAAAAACATGAGGTTAGATGACCTGATGTCTCAAAATCTCCCCTATCGTGTGTGTGTGTGTAAACAGGCCTTTCTTGCACAGTAAACAGACCAATATTATTTGGGAATCGAAGGATTGAATGGGGTGATTTTATTGGTACTCTGGGGATGCAGTTATGCAGTATGGTTTCAGGGGTAAATATAAGTCGCATACAGCTGGAATTCCGTTTCTCTGGGCGCGTTCTGGGTCCGTGTCTAAAGCATGACAGCTGGGAACGTTATAGCGGGCTCACACAGTCCTGGATCCCTGTTACAGACACTGAGACAAAGCAGTATGTCTGTGTGGTCAGAATGAGCAGAGGGAGTGTTCTGATGCTGCGCCAATTCAGGGAAACAGTCAAGTACAACATAGTTATCAAATATGGGAATATAGGAACACTTTGGGATACGGGGTCTACAGAAGGGAGCAACAGCATCAGCTCACGAACATCCAAACCACTCAATCACATTCCAAGGTTATGGCCCTGACTCAGTACATGACTCTCTATACACTCAGTACATGACTCGCTGTCTTATCCTGACTGAAAATCAGTGTTTCTTTTTTTTTTGCACTGAATTGCTGGGGGAAGATTTTTTATAGCCATAAAAAAGGATATAAAACTCTCTGCAATAATAATACGGCTTTCAATCTTGCTGAGACAAATGATTGAGGTCTGTGTGCCAGAACGGGGAATATTAAATGAAATTGAGAGGATGAAAAAGAATTTAAACCCCTTTTTATTCTCTATAACCAGTGAGATCCTCACAATTATAATCGCCGTGATTCAGGATTGCTTTCTGCAAGTTGCTGTTCTGCTGTCACTAAGCAGATGATCTGATAAATCCCCACAGCAGAAGAGGTCCTCAGATAGTCCATCCGCGGTTAAAATCGCCGTTAATCCTCTTAGCATGGCGCATTTTACTCAACAGCTAATGATCTTGCATAGCCTTCGTCCCACAGAAACAAGCCTGCTTCTCCCTGGGGGTAAAAAAACATTGACATTAAATGCTTATGATGGAACAACACCAGTTGGGGGTGTGTTTTAAAAGGCTGGTGTTTAGACTCATAATCCGAACAAATTACTCTGCTTCTCCATTGCTCCAAGGAATCCATCCAAAAAGGCCACCTTAAGATCATTAAGGATCAAAACCTCTTAATTGAATTTTTTAGAAATATCCTTGAGGCCCTGTTTTACTGAGGGTGGGGTTTTAAAGTAAAACGGACCTCAAACAAGATCTTATCTGTTAGCCAAGATGATCAACTCAAGCTACAATAAGCTAAAATAAAAAAAAAAATTCAAGGAACTAGCAGGAAAATGTAATGTACAGGGGAAATGATGCTATTTTCTGCATTTTTGTAAAATGCTACCCAAAGACATTTGGAGTTCAGCTGCAGAGAAGCTAAAGATCTGGGTGCGATTACTTTCACGCGTTCACCTTTTTACGATAAGCGCAAATAAGAAACACGTGTGTAATAAAATATGCCTCTCCATCTGCCTCTGGCCGCGTGAGCTCTGGACGGTGATGTGTGTGTTACTCCACAGTGAATTTGACCTCCTGACACCGGGGGAGGGGAGGGTATTATACAACTAAGTCAATGTCACGCCGTCTTGCCACAAGGTCATGGGCAAGGTCACGTATTTCACATCTCATGAGATGGTTGCCCAGCGACCTCCAGCTAAATATCCATAAGGATCCTAAACAGTAAAATGGCAAAAGCAAATCAATGAATGCTGCACATTCAAAGTAGGTGGAGTTTTTTAAACTTCACCCATTTTACTCAATGAAAACTATCATACAACTAAAACAGCAATGGACACATTGAAGGGGCAGTTCACCCTAAAAGTGAAATAAAAAAAGATACATATCACTGCATAAAAGATACTGCAGAGGTGCTTGTGCTTGTACCCTCTGCGCAGTGATACGGTTGGTGTGCGCAGTTCGGTAGAAGAAAATAGTTCCTACATTAAACTGCAGACTATGACGGCTGTGGATTATCTTCAGTAACTGGGTCATGATTTATGATAAGAGATGTTGCTGCTGAATTTTTGAAATGTATTTTTCTGGGGCTTTAATCACCACAGAAAGAATGCCATTCACTCCCTTTGTATTCCAGAGAAGCCTGACCATTTCTACGGCCGAAATCTCCAAAACTAGGCAACTCCCAGCAGGACCACCTAGATGGATAGATAGCAAGTAGTAAGAGTACTGCTAAATAAATATTATAAAATATATAATGTTTGCTAGGATGGTCTGCTACTCAGACACACATACAGCAAACCTGCTTTATACTCTTAATAAAATTAAATACAGTTGTATAGAAGGGCTGGTGCCATGACCTTCTCCCTCCCCTGAAATAACCATGCCCTCCCGCATGGCAGTGTATCTGTGACTCTGCGTGGTGACAGACTAATCCCGTCCTCAGCGCCCCCCTCCCGTCCTCAGCGCCCCCCTCCCGTCCTCAGCGCCCCCCTCCCGTCCTCAGCGCA
>JAODJU010000025.1:18002660-18014932 GCA_026776725.1 Gnathonemus echidnorhynchus | reverse complement strand
CCAGCCTTTGCTTCACTGCCTTTCCACTAAACTAGTGCTTCTCAATCCTGTTCCTGAGACCACTACTTCCAGAATGTTTTCATTCCAACCCAAACTGCTTTCAACCTGCCACATTCATCATTAGCCTATTAAGGACCATCTGAGCCTGATTAAGGTAGGGTTGGAATGAAAATATTCTGGCAGGGGGGTGCCAGGAACAGGATTGAGAACCACCGCACTAAACACAGACCTTTCCCCTTCAAAGCCTGCCTGAACATCTTGTAGCACTGTTACACTATAATACACAAATTATTAGTAGTCTTGCGATTTCAAATGCATTACGGCTTTTCTGTCCCACCCGTGACTTGGGCTCTGCCTCTGATGGGCAACTCGCCCCGGATGCCACTTCCTAGAGATTAATTCTAGCCCGCGAGGTGTGGCAGATGGTGGATCTTGCTTGCGGGGCCATAAAGTCCGAAAGAGGTTGTGTCGTGCAGAATACTAAAGAGACACCCAATTCACTTACTGCTGCTAAATGACCCCTAAGACTCTCCCGGGTCCTCAATCGGTATTATTTACCTAAAATTGAAACGTTGACGAAAATAAATCAGCGTTGGAAGCAATGGAGCCGCTGGCTTGATTTCTTTTTGCGCGTGTAGGACGTAAATCTACCATGTGCCGTGCATGGAGGTCTCTGGCAATTAATTCTTGTCAGTGTGATAAATGTGTTTTAGAGACCCCTGTTGCTCAAGGGCAAGCCTTTGGCAGGAATTAGGGTAAGAGTGACCTACTCTGGCGGCTAACACTGGTAGGTGTAAAATCACAGACACCAGAGCTGCTTCATCGAGCATCAAATGTTATTGTTCCTCCAGGATAACCTCTTTTGTGTTGTGTTAATGCTC
This sequence comes from Gnathonemus echidnorhynchus, assembly GCA_026776725.1. Lineage (NCBI taxonomy): Eukaryota > Metazoa > Chordata > Actinopteri > Osteoglossiformes > Mormyridae > Gnathonemus > Gnathonemus echidnorhynchus. The sequence continues at coordinate 18,014,051 of JAODJU010000025.1, read as the reverse complement.
TAGTTTATAAGGACAGCGCTGACTGGCAAAATTCCTACTGGATATGCAGTTAGCTTGAGTTTTCCAGTAAATGTTCGGATTGCATACCTGTCAAGTTGAATTGGACTTTCAACTCACTCAAGAGTCACATTGGCCATAAAGGCCGCTCTTGTCAGCCCATCCATCCATCTTCATAACTATTTATCTCGTACATGGGCAAGGTGACCTGGGAACCAATCCCAGGTAGCAAAGGGCCTGAAGCAGCAGACACTCTATATGTATTACCAGCCTTTAACAAGGTGCACACACACACACACACACACACACACACACATACACACACACACCATGGACAGCGAAACCAGTTTACACGGCCGCATGTTTTTGGACCTTGTACATGGAATCTACGTGAAAACACAGGAAGAAGACGCAAAACGTTTCACACTCAGAGTCAGGAGCGGTAACAAAAACTCCTGTCTAGGATCAGATTTGTAAATATGCCATAAAATGCTAAAGATTATCTGTGTCGTACTCAGGGGTGCTGCTAGGATTTCTTTAGGGGGCTTTAGACCCCCCAAATAAATGTACACTGATTAGTGTGTTCTCATTCATTTTAATTAACGGCTTAGCTCCTTGTCATAAATCTCTAGGTGACGATCCTGGACATACTGCTGTTACCTGCCAGGAAAGTATGTCCTAATGCATATTTATTAAACCAAGGTAAGTCCAGGTTCAGAAGTAAAGATTCGGCCGTATGTAAGTCCCTTTGGGATGAAGGTACGCATTAGTCAAGCTGAACCATGCACTTGGGCAGTCAGTCTCCCTCCCTTACAGCGGCAGGCTAACGACTGTGCCTATGGTGACAGGCTACAGGCAGCTTTTAATCCAATTAGCTCTGGCAATTAGCATCCCGGTGCTGTACCAGGCTCCGGTCGCTCTGAATTTCTCCATCTAAATGAGGATGTCTCCTCTGAGATCTTGCTGAAAAACAGCTGACAGTGACAGAGCTGCCACCAACGTGCCTCCCATCACATCGCAAGCTGCATTTCCACGTAGACCTTACACATTTCTTCACGTTGGCCAGAGTCTTCTCGTGTCCTCCAGAGTAATGAGCGCGTCCATGTGTTTCTGTGAAGTGACACTGTGGCTTCAAAAGGAGCCATTAAAGGCAGTTGTCCTTGAGGAATAACGCAGAACTTCTCAATTGCCACTCTCGTGGATTTTGTTACAAACAATTTAGTGACTGAACATCAGTTGTTGTTTTTTTTTTTGAATATCAATAATGCATGAACACTGGATGCCAGTTCCTTAAAGTCATGGTGACGTTCAATAGAACTTTCAGACTTCCAGACCATGCAGAGCAGTGATGCATCATTAGCTCAAAAGATGAAGTGATGGAATGAAATGCGACCTCCCAGTGCAGAATCTGCTGATACAGAACATTGTGATATATAATTGCTTTTAGAGTACTCCTATATTACAGTCATTATGATCGCTGAAATCCAGCATCCTTCCATCTAATGCAAAAGCCAAGCTCACCTTGGGGCGACTGCTGAAATGTACCATATGGGCCACAGACTCAAGTGACCATGGCCGACCCTACAGTTAGCAAGCTAATTTACGGCCAAAGAATACATCTGAGTTCTGTAATCACTGCAGGTTCTGCCTCGCCTGCGGTCATAATCCCTCATTAATGTGTGGCTCTTCTATAAATGAATCTTAACCAAGTAGCCAATTACCCCAGGGCTCTCCTGTCGCTCCCCAAGCAGCTGCCGCCCGGACATATACGACACAGTGCTACAAAATTCTGTCATTTACGGCCCTATTTTAAAAGCTAATGATTGCAGGCTAATTTACATTCTGGTTAAGGAAAATGAACCAGAATCATAAGGAAAATGAACCAGAATCATGTTGTAGCAGAAATACCTTTAGTACCTAAAGCTAAACTAGAAAGCAAAGCTGAAATATTTGATATTTGAAATATTAAAGTCAAGGTCTTGTCATTTAAATCACTGTTTTACAGTGTTTGATTGGGGAATTCTGTCTATATAATCGCCTGGAATCGAATGACGACAGACTCGACGCTTCGAGTCCATCGTTTCACAGACGAAGAGCCTAAGAAGCAGCTTTTACCCCAGAACCTGAACTGAACTGAACACTGTCAACTACGTGACCGGCCTGGGGGCACAGAACCACCTCACTGCAATATTCTAATTTACTGTTATCCTAACTTATTGTCGTATTGTGTCATGTCTTGTGTGATGTCTAATAATTTCCATATGTCAATTTTTGTCACTATGCTCAATTTAAACAACGCTGCAATGCTTACATCCAACTGCATTATCTGTATTAACTGCACTAGAAATTGCATTTATTGCACCTTACTCATCTCTTTATGGTAGACAAGTCCTTACTGGGTTTATGGCACCATTTCTTGTGATGTCTCATATCCAGAATTGCTCATATTGCTCTTTTGTGTTGATGCACCGACTGCACTGCTGCTAAATTTTCATTGTACTCCATACAATAATAATATAGAATCTGAATCCGACTATTCATGATAAATAACATGACAAGTTTAAGCGCAATTTTTTTTCAGGTGCACAGAATGCACATTTGCATATTAAATATCTATTACCATTTGCATATTAAATATCTATTACCATAAGTTATTCGTCAAAGTTGCTGCCTCTGTAAATTTAAATATTAAAGTAAATATGTATGGGGTAAATATTACATTATTATATTACGAAATCCTCTGTGCTTTCTATTACAGGGGACCTGAAATGTGCGCTAATGCATCGATTTCTGGTCCCCAAATCACGAGAATTTATTGCAGCCCAATTGGAGAGTCTCCGTATCTGCTCTCCTGCACCGTTTAATCACGCTCCTGAGCCACACCCCCCCCCCTTCCCGTCGCACACTCCCCCTTCGTCTGACTTCTCTCTGAACCGGCGACAGGAGGGTGTGAAGAATCCATTTCTCTTTTCTTCCAGCGGAGGGACGCGAAGCCTCGCTTTCCACATCAGTGAAAAAGGTGGCTAATTGAAATATTTATAAGCCGACTGAGGGGGATTTTCTGTACCAAAACGGCAGCGATCGAACAGCTGCAAACAAGCGAGTCGTAAAAAAAAAAAATCAGCATCTCCCCTTAACCGCCCGCTTCACAAACGTCTTTCATCCACATGAAAGTGCTTTTTAGTTCCCTTTTATTAACACACGCGGATTTTTAAATGTCGAAAACAGGGGTTTTTAATTATTTCGTTTCCAATAAGACATATTCACTGCATCACCTTGTGAATACTGTTGCAAAGGTGACTTTCATAGCATGGCAGTATGTCTTAATAAGCTATTTAAAATTGCCTCAAATTATGCATCGCTGCGTGGTTAAATTGCACAATAATAACCATGCATTAGGAAAATGTAGCGTGGAAAACAATGACGCTTTCATTTGTATACGTAATGAAGATTGTGGCACTGGCTGAACAACAATCTCCCTCTTTTATGAAAGGGTAGTTTTTTTTGTTAATGGCGTTAACAAGAATACGGTCACATATAAATGATGCAATTCCCTGCACCCCTGGTTAGTTATGAGATGGATGGATGGATGGATGCACCGTCTTACCATATAAGGACTTTCCTTACCTGAAGCCATTTTTCCTTTCCAGCTTAAATTTGCTACGAGTCTAACCTTTACTTCTGACTCGAGTAGCTGACCTTCGGTAAGATCACGGACGTCACACGACTGCGTGGCAACAAGCCGGGTGTGTACAAATCGTCGCCCGACCATCGGGAAGGTCTTCGGTGCATGGAGGTTGCACCAGGAATGATTCGCTTCTCCAGAGAAACGACAGGGGATTTATTACAGAATGCAAATGAGCCTCTTCTTTTCCAAATGGGCCTTGGCCATGTTTGGAGCATAGTTGTCCTTAGTTTAGTTTTTTAGAGAAAAAATACTCCCCAGAACTGTAGCCAGCCCAACTTTCTCCTCTGCTGGCCTTTATCTTTCTCTCCTCCATGTCCGCATTTGTTTTCAGTTTGTTTGTCATACATGTTAATAGTTATGTTTGAAGCTCGCATTGTTTTGTGCTCTGTATAAATCTGTACTTCTCTTTGTAAATAAAGGGCACATAACGGGAATAAGATGAATTAAGCCGACAGGGTTTCAGCCTCACGCTTGCTGAGGAAGTATGTAGTAATCAATAGGTACCTCTTCTGTGAATAAATGGATCAGAACTTCATTTGTCATGGATAAAAGCACATGCTTTGGTGTTAGGGTCGGCATCCACTGGTCCAGGCCCGCCTGCTCCCCCCCAGTACCGCCGTCCAATCCCTGGTCAGTTTTTTCTGGGTGCCATAAGAATGAGCTAATTCTTGCTGTCTGTCATTATGAAGGCCAGGGGACTGGAGGTGGCTGATATTTCGTTCGATATTGTTTGTTGGCCAGCGTGTGACTCAGTCGGTTAGGCCTCTGTATATATATATGTATATACATGTAGCCACGTTTATTGGTGAAGAGGCAGTTTGTATGCACATGTTTTTTTTGTGACAGGGTGGGACTTAATCCAAAACTCTGTATTTAAACAGGCTCGGAGCAGGACAGGTGTGCAGCGTAAATTACCATTGTAGTAACATAATACATCATTTAAAAGTGAGCTTAGTACCTAAAACACAAAAGTAATCCCCAAGAAGCCGCTCACCCCTTTGGCTGGGTCGGATTCCCACCCCCTGTGCTTAGTTCCTGCATTTATGTTTAGAGGTCTGTCTGTTTTGTATACAGGTCTGTTTGATGGTCATTTCAGCCAAAGCCAGACACAGGGATCTTGTCCTGTGTTTAAGTCCTGTGTGTGCAGGTTTATTTTTTCTGGGAGGTCATTCCAGCTCACACACCCTTAAAATCCTGTTGGTTTACGTTAAATTCCTGGACAGAGAGATATTGACATAAAACTAAGGTCATTTTGCTTATGAGCCTGTGTCCCCATGACATGACAGGAATAAACTGTGCTTATTTCACATGGTACGGGAAACAAGCAGCCACATCCTGAGCTGGCCGTGAAATGCTGATGGTAACATAATGGATTTGAACCTTAGAAGCGCGATGGGAGGCAAGGAGTTAGCTTAGCCGTTAGCAAGGTCGCCTGGAGTTAGCTTAGCCGTTAGCAAGGTCGCCTGGAGTTAGCTTAGCCGTTAGCAAGGCCGCCTGGAGTTAGCTTAGCCGTTAGCAAGGTTGCCTGATAATCGAATTGGTGGTGCTGCAGAGTTGTTTATTGAACTCACTGAAACACAGGGTCGCATGAGACGGTGTGTTTTTATTTCACTCAGTGGGGGCCCCCAAGAGTAATGAGATCATGGTAAAATCACTTTGATCACATGACATCGGTGGCAAAATCCCTCGCATTATTCTGCACTGGTACTGTATCCCGAGACGTCATTAGCCACCCCTCCATTCCTCCCGTGGTACGACCCGCTGTTTAACAAACGGTAACGCGGGAAGTCAAGTTGGCCTTGGTGTGACGCATCTATGCAGAAATAAGTAAGGGGGGGGAGTATCTGGTGCTGAAATGCACCGTAGAAATAACAGTGTTTTAGGGAGAAGGCCGGCCCAGCGCACCATGAAATGAGGTGTGGGGGAGGCACTTTGCCTGCAGCTCCAAAGCCCCCCCCGAAACACACTCCCATTTGTCTGCTTACACACTTGCAGGCATCGGGGAGCAAACTATTAGGCTTAAAAACACTTCGTAAATAAGATATCTACCCCACAAATGAAGATGGATGCCTCTGCGGCGTGTCTGTAGGATCCGCACGTCTATTGGACGATGCTAATGAGTGTCTGTAGGATCCGCACGTCTATTGGACGATGCTAATGAGTGTCTGTCACTGACAAAAGGATTGTTTGCTTTGTGATAAAAGTATAAGAGATGGATATCAAGGACGGACTTGCCGTTACCCACATACCCAGAACAAGGATGTGGGCAAACTGGATTTTATTCCAGTAAACAGAGGGGACAAGGAAACACCCTGGGTGGGATTCCAGTGTAAAACGTGTCATAATCTATAAATAAAACAAGTCCAAAGTCTTGTGATTAATCTCCCCCACAGAAAAGCAGGCATTCTGCAAATTTGGTGTAGCTGTTAGTGTTTGGTGAAACCTTATTTAATGCTTCACCAGAAGCCCAGCAAAATTATCTTGGAAATTGACTTGGAAATCCACAAGATTCAAAGTCAAACCGTTAATTTTAAGCTTCTAATGGAGTTTATATTTGAAAGCAATACTACTTAAGGGAATAATTAACATGTTATTGTAGTCTAGGTACTCCTGAAAATACAGTTTTACATAAATCCTCAAGTGTGCGCAAAGGGCAGTCTGCCAATCGGGGAAAATAAGCTTTGAACGGCGCGATTTTCCCAGCGCCCACCCCACCGATGATACCTCTGCGAAGCGCATGCTCCGCGGACAAACATGAACACCTGCTAAACGGCTGAAACGAGGCTGAAAATATGTCTACAGATAAGCAGCCCGCAAGTTCGGAGACTTTACAGCCCGCGATTATTCTCCAATCTGCAGTGTTATTTTCCGCTTCACGAGGAGTAGAGGAGAGGGTGTAAAAATTGCAACCCACGAGGCAGAAAAGTTTCACATAATGAAACATAACTAACAAACATCATAACATAATTTTCCCATCACCAACATTTCGTTTCATATTATTATTATGCACGGCCAGAATAATTATCGCCATTTGAATTTAAATCAGCAGGTCCTGACTCCTTAAGAGCCAATGATTGGATCATTATTACAGCTCAGCAACGTCATGCGCCAATAAGGTGAAGTCAGCTGAGCAACTGAATCACCTGAACGGCCAGGTTATCCCATCAATGGATTTTTCCTTTCCTAACGGCATGGGCATATTCCAGGACGATAATGCCAAGATTCATCGGACTCGAACTGTCAAAGAGTGCTTTAGGGAGCATGAGGAATCATTTTCACACATGAATAGGCCACCACAAAGTCTTGACCTTAACCCCACTGAAAATCTTTGAGATGTGTTGAAGACAACTATGGAGTGACTCAACCCACCTGTCATCGATACAAGATCTTGAGAAATTGATGCAACTCTGGATGAAGAAAGAATGTTGAGATGTTGCATAAGCACGTGGAAACAAAGCATTGACGAATGTGCATCATAATCAAAGCTAAATGCAGTCCAACTAAAGTGTGCAACTTTTTTTTTTGGTCAGGCGGTGTACTTAACAGTTGTTTCATCATTACTAAAAACACATTGTTATTGATCCCATTGTTCATTGGCACCAGCACAATGTACCAAACTCTCTTTAAGCACACCAGATATTTAGCTTTTCCAGAACATCTTAAAATGACCAGTCCTCCCTCAAATGACTATTCTGCCATAGCGGCGACAAAGCCTCTTGTTAGCCAACTCTGGGCAATGTGCTTAAGAAGCCACCTTCTAAAGCACCTTAATTTTAATGCAATACAGCTTTTTTTATTCAAAGCCTGGATAATCCCTGTGCTCACAGACACGGAACGTGGCTAACCCTAACCTCAATTTCCTGTTTGTGTGACTGCCTATATGTACTCACTCAGTTGTAAACTTCTGTATGCAAAGTTGCTTTTTTGTTGCTCTGTCCCTTAACATTAACAGTGTCCCATTTTCCCCAGAGAACTCTTCTGACCTTGTTAGGAGAAATTTCACATGAACTATAGAGTCTTTCATACGTCTCCGTATCCTGTGCTACATCGTAATGGCCACCAGTAGAAAGGTTTTACGACCCGTCATTGTCTTTGAAACAGCGCCATTGTTCTCATTTTAAGTTCCTTTAACAGTGATGCTTGATATTTATCAGGAACCCGCTTGAAAGACCATGACAGCCACTCTCAGCCCTAGAACAGCACAGACTGTGAGGTAACTCCTCTATCCAGGGATTTTACCTCCCTCCTCCTTGCCACTGTGCTGAAAACATGTACATATGACAGATCTGGACTGTTGGGGGGCAGTGTGTGGCTCTGTGGGTTATAATGTTGTCAATGTGATCAGAAGGTTGCTTGTTCAAATCCCATAGTCAGCAGAGTTCACAAATAGGTCCTTGAGCAAATTCCAGGGACCGGCTGACTCTGCTTTCTCAACTGTATGTCACTTTGATTGAAACCATTTACTAAAGCAGGGGTAGCCAATCTTATCCACAAAGGGCCAGTGTGTATGCAGGTTTTTGGAATAACCTGTAGGTCAGCTGTTCAAACCCAGGTGTGAGGACTCTTCAGCCAATCAGTCCTCCAATTAGTGACCTAATTAGGGAGTTGCAGCGAAAACCTGCATACGTACTGGCCCTTTGCAGATAAGATTGCCCACCCCTGTACTAAATTAATGAATGCAATGTTTCACTAAGTTAGGTACAATGATATGTTGCTGAATATTTGCCATGCATAAGTGAATGGAAACAAAAAGGCAGGCATTGCTCCCACAAACAGATCGAAAGAGAAAGCATGTTGCACACAGTCCTGTTTTCAAATCATTCACCAGCACTACATTTCACAAAAATTGCAAAAGGCTGTCAACTACAGGAAGAGGCAAATTTGAATCCAAAAATGGTCGTGATTGAAGAATTATGGGAGCTCTTTAAAAGAAGATGGCCATAACTGACAAAGTAAAGAGGGTATTGTCCGTGTTCGTATCTGCTTCTGCAGGTTCATCTCCAGTCCCTGGTTTAAGTGTACAAACATCTTTCTTATGTTCTCTCTGTGTTGCCATGGAGTTCTGTCAAAAACCAATAAAATGAACACGAACATATGATTCTGATTTAAGGCCCATATCCTATTTGCAGCTGCTTCCCGAGATCACCTGCAGGTCCTGGCCAGATAAGTGGCCTCTTGAAAATGCACTGATGAATTAAAAAGGCAATTTATTATTATGAGTTTCAATGACTCATCCTTTGGCTCTACTGTGAATTTGATTACATGTCTGTTTCCCGAAAACACAGAACTCTGGTATTTGTCAGAGCTGTACTGAGACCTGAACATGAATGGGGACCACACACACACACACACACACACACACACACAGCACTCTATGCCCTGATTCCTGTCACTCACCACAGTCATTGAAGGACTGCCTGCAGCACTTTAGCAAAAAATTGGGTGACAAATGAACCCTTTACTGTAGCTCCCCTAATGCCTAAAGCATGTACTCAAGTATTGAAGAAATATATTGTCATTGGGCAAACATAACGAAAATGCAATTGTGTCAACTTCAAATGGTGCATATATATTTAAAACTTCACACATATGCAAACAATAAAGAAGACAGGAATATAAAAAACATCCAGTATGCAAAAATACAAAACATAAGCATTGAATATGAAATACAGGCATTACGAAATATAAAAATATCACTAACATCAGGGTGGAAAAAGCATCAGCGACAGAAATTCACAAAGGGGGTGGTGTGACAGATGTGGAATAAAAGAGTAGGGCTGGTGTAAAATATTACACATAATCGCTGGCTTGGAACGGCACCTAAGTAATGTTGCACATACTCCAGTAATAGTGGCACATCAGTCGCTCGGAATGGGGAGGTGTCTGAATTGGAGAGAGCCACGGCTTTTGGGAAGAAGCCGTTTTTATATCTATTTGAGCGTGTGCAGATTGACCTGTGGTTGGTGGGAGGAGCTCAAACAGGGGGCGTTCAGGGTGTGCAGTGTCCTTCATGATGTTGTGAAGATGATCCAGCGATGGTGGCTCTGATCCAGCCATACCTTCTGCCGTTTTCACAACAGTCATGTGCTATTACATATACTTAGTCATACTGAAGTATATTACAGCATGATCTGTCAAGCAAAAGGATTGAAACGCAGGTGCTGAAAGTATGAACTGATACCCCATCCGAGGGTTGGGATTCTGTGAAGCCCCCCCCCCCCCCCCAGCTCAGGATAAGGAGTCTTGGCCTCAGGTGCGATTTTGGGAACCAAGCAAAGTCGAGGAAAAAGGTTGAAGCCCTTCACCCTCACATCTCGACGGGCTGCAATTCACCGCGGAGAGATTAGAGCGAGTCAGAGTCTCTGTGGCTTATTGCTGGGGGGGGGGGTATGAGCGTATTAAGCGTGTCAGGCCCAGGGGGAGCATAGGCGGGGGTGTACCGTCTCCCATGGGATATGGATTGTGGGGGGCGTGGCTACCCTGTTAGCTTCAGCTAGGAGCTCAGCCATCTCAGCGGCCGTGACAGGGGGGGTAGAAGCCCCCCATCATTCCATAGTAACACTGTTATGGCTGCGTCCAGCAGACCCTTCCTTCTTCCAAGCTGGCTCGCCGAGCAAAGGAGGATTTTAAGGTCACCTGCAAGGTGCAAAGGATGCTAAAAGGGTTAGAATAGAATAGAATAGAATAGAATAGAATAGAATAGCCTATGCTCAAGGGTCCTTTTGCACAATTAAGGCATCTTACAATTCATTTCTCATTTCATTTTTGCAGACAATTTTCCCCAGAATGACACATTTTTTTGAGAAAGCGTGGGTCAGAGCTGACCCTGGAGGACCAGTCTGCAGATTCCCCTACTCAGACACACCTACTAAACCTGGCAACTACCTGATTAAGATGCACTTTGACAGAGAAATCTGCAAACTTTGTTGGATTTGGGCCCTCTAGGACTGAACGGGGAGCCCGGGGAACCTGGGGAACCCTGGCCTAGAGCACCAAAGGGTTGAGGGCCTTGCTCAGGGGACCAAAACCAAAATCACTCTGCCGACTTTGGGATTTGAACTGATGCCCTACTGCTCACAGGCTCAGCACCCAAACACACCAAGCCACAGGCCACCCCTCCCCCAACTGAAATCATTCAGCTGAGATGAATAACAGGGGGGATATAGAGCAACACATAATAGGATATGATATTGTATTACATTGTAAGAAGGCGCTTCCAGAACCCAGACCAGGATAAGAGGTTAGCAGATAGATGGATGGATAATACAGTTAGTCTCAGTAAATAAGGTAGCAATTGATAATGCAGTGAAATGTAACAAGATACACGAGAAGGTATGCATAGATAGATAGAGAGATAGATAGAGAGAGAGAGAGAGAGAGAGAGAGAGAGAGAGAGAGAGCGCCTTTGATCTGGACATGAAATCTCAAGTCCATCTCCTTAATCACTCCTGCACACAGCTGCTGATGGATGCCTGCACACTCATTACCTGTCAGGAGCATCTCACCCTGTAATTACAGCCTGTCACCCTCCCCCCCCCCTCGCTGACCATCTCTCCCCACTTGGGCATTCATCGCCTCGTCATGAAACCCGTCAGGAAGCGACACCCGCCCACTTGGGTGACCTAAAGGCCCCTTATTATGGGTCTCAGTTTCTGAAAAGCACGGTGAGACTGACCCCCCCCCCCCCCCCCCCCCCCCGCCCCCCC